>APFE030016057.1:0-21072 GCA_000404065.3 Pinus taeda | reverse complement strand
AATACAACTCAGATCTGAATCAATCACTGGCTCAAATCTCTTCCGCTGCTTGCCTGCCTCCGCTGCTCAATACCTGCACAAGAACCAGTGATAATTCCAAGGCAGCCACGTATTTCCTTGGCTAAATCACTTGAGAACAAGATACAATGTGGGAAAACTCATTGGCATACTCAATCCCCTGATTTGTGCAAGATCTGGTGCACCACTATAGTCACAACTGATAGCAATCTGATTCTCTAACACCTGTCCCTGCTGAACTGAACATGAACTGACATGCAACTGAGTTAACTGATGTATTCATTAGTTGTATTATGAGTTAATAACTTGTGAATTAATTAATAACTAATTCACCCAACTCATCTCTAGTCTATTCGCCAGTTAGACTAAATACAACCAGTTTAACAAAGCTAAACTGAACACAACTCCATCAACTGCACCTCCAGTCCACTAAACTCAACTCACTTGAGTTCTAACTGAAGTCATGCATGCAAATATTCAAATAACCCATAAGAACCACGTATTTCCTTCATGCAATTGCATGTGCCACATCCGTAGCTCGAACTGAAGTGCTCCAAGAGAATAAGACAAAGTTTATAGTCCAAATATTATTGTGAGATAATAATATTTGACTTTTCTATTTTTGACAGCCAGTCTAAAAATAGACTTGATCACTCACACTGTGATCACTCACACTTTCATCAAAAATAGAAGTCCATCTATTTTTCCCAACTTGATCAATCATCCATAAACAACACCCTGCAATCCATAGACATGATCCATATGTCTAAAAATAGACATAGTCTAAAAATAGACTTGCGCCAAAAATAGCCTGCGGGCCCACTTAGTGAAGGCGACTCTTTTCACTAAGCTCCATCATCTTGTTGCAATCTCAACATTCTTTAGTAATCATAACCAAGTTATCCCTCTCACTTTTGTCCTTTAGGGTTTCCTTTAGCTTGTTTTTCAATTGCTTGAGCTTAATGTTACATATCATGTTTCTGGTTTGACAATGATGTGCCATGTGCCTTAATAGCTGATTATCTTTGTTGGCTTTGTCAAGAAGATTTTCTAAATGATCATTGGCCTTATCTAGCCAATACTCTCTATCCTCATTGATCTCCAAGGCAATTATGTCCTCCATGCCTAGGTTTTCATCTAGCAAATTGTGTCCTTTCTCCTCCTTCAATGCCTTTTGAGTCCCTTGGTCCTTGGCCTCTTTTTCCTGACTTATTTTTAAGTTTCCTTGTGTTCACTAGGCTCCAACAATTCTTTTCCTTTGTCACCTTACTGCAACATCTTAGATTTCTCTTTCTCCATGATGAGCTGTCTAGCCTTAAGCTGGTTGTTTTCTTGTTCAAGGAAGGAGATAACAAACCTTGCTCTTGCCATGTTGTCCATGATTTATTTGATTTGATAATCCTTCTCTTTGATAATCTGTTGCATGTTTGAAGGCTCATTTGTTGTTTCCAAGTCCACCAATTCAAATTCATGCTCAATCAAGTCTTCATCCTATATATGTGATCCCTGTTTTTCTAATGTAGAAGGCTTGGCCCTTTACTCGACTTGAGAAGTAAACACAAGCCTTTTTACTCTTTGATACATTCTATTCACCTCAGGTCTAGGTGCCTTAGGAACTTGCACTAACTTGCTTGATGATCCTACCTCCACTTGTTGTGTTGGAATGTTTTGATGCTGAACTGAAACAATAGTTTCATGCCATTTCAAAGTTGTTTCTATGAATGAATCCCATGCCATATTCTTCTCTACTAGCTGATGTAGAACTACAATACTTATCAAGCTATGATGAAAAAGACTAGGGTAGTGTTCTTTGTCTTTCACCTATAACTTCTCAGACATTTTAACAAGGCTTCTACATAGATAATTACACATGTTGAGAGGTTTTTGAGCTGTAAAGTGCATTAGGAGCTGGATGTGATATGCATACAATCTTGAAAATATTTCCTCGCAGGTGAAAAGATTCATTACAACCTTCATTAATGGTGCATACTTCTCCAATAGGTACCTAAATGGGATGATGTGTGTATGGGTCTCTCCGTAGGGTGATTTCAAGAAAGACCTATAATGTTCAAGGTCCAAATTCATACCTTTAAACTAGTATTCTCCATGATCAGGTATCCCATAGAAAGTGAAATGGAAACCAATGAAAATGTAAACTCAACCCCTTCTATGATGGCCCTTTCCCCTTTCAGATGAGTGGGAATCCAATCAGTTAATTGTTCATGGAAACCTACTTCACATACCCTCTTACAAAACTCTAGACAATTTACATCTTCAAAACACTGCTTGATGAAAGGTGATGAGTTGATTTCATTGCAGTTGGTAGGCTCATATATGAGGATTTTGCCTCCTTTATGGTGTTTTTTCCTCTTTGATGGTGAAGAATCTCCCTCCATGATGGTAGAAACCCTAGATAACAGGAAAATGGAAAAACAATGAGGAATGAGTGAAAAGATGAAATGAGGGGTTTGAGGAAAGGAAATGATGGTAAAGAAATTTTAGGAGATGAATAGGGGTTGCAAGAAACATATGAAGCTTAAATGGAGTGAAATGAGGGAAATATATGTTTAGAAGAAATCGAAAAACTAAGCTGCTACGAAATCTGCTCAAAATGCTAGGTATGAGCTAGGGTTTAGGTAAAGGTGAGGCAATCTCATGATTAATAGGTTATTTAGTGAATCAAAGGGTGTTTTAAACATATACAAAGGTGTGAGGTGGAAGATTTACATGTTTTCAATATCAAAACTAACCAAACCATCAGTTACACTAATGATTGCAACATGAAAATTTCACCTATACCCTAGATGAAGAGAAC
Organism: Pinus taeda; assembly: GCA_000404065.3. Lineage (NCBI taxonomy): Eukaryota > Viridiplantae > Streptophyta > Pinopsida > Pinales > Pinaceae > Pinus > Pinus taeda. The sequence continues at coordinate 18,239 of APFE030016057.1, read as the reverse complement.
TTGCATTTGAATTCATCTTGCCAAAGGAAAAAGGTAAGCAAAAGATTTATACTTACTTGTGGACAAGCTTAGGGTAGAAAGAAATTAGATTGCAAGCTTCAAAATCTAAATTTTGGCGAATTTGGATGAGTTTCGGGGTGGTCTGGCACAAGTGCAACACAGTGTTTAGAAGTGCAATGCCGATCTCAGAAGCGCGCACCATCTCTAGAAGCGCAATGCCACCAAATTTTGATCAATTTAGCTTAGGAAACCTGTGTTTTTTCACTAATGGAGGGGAGAGATCGATGAACAAATGAGGTTACGAGGCAAATGAAAAAAGTTTTGGACCTTTTGGGTTTTTGTAGGCAAAATATGATTCTCTTTTGAATACAAATGGGCCCCACATACCTTTCCAAAACCTGATTTTTCACATTTTAAACTGGGTCACTTTGGAGAGTTGAAACCTGAATTGCTCTTTATCTTTTTGAACAGTGAGACTTCTTCTTCTGGAACCTTGAGATTTCAACCATGAAGAACTTATGAAAATTCATAAAACTTATGCAAAGAGCTGCTTATCACAACTCATTTAATGCTGGATTTATGCATGGAATGAGGATGGACCTTAAAACCCTAATGACTTAATGAAGACATGAGATTGAGTGAAATGGTAATGAATATGAATGATATAATGAAAACATCCTTTTATTATGATTCCTTCATTCGAGTGAATTAGGCAACCAACATGTGTGAATTTTCCAAAAGAATGGAGACATTCCTAGACAACTAGCCAATGACCAAATTTTACTTTGAAAACCTAGTGACATGATAAAATTTGACCTTGAGACTTCTAACAGACTTGGTAAAAGCATATTTGATCACTGGTGACAGGAAGAAAATACTGACACTAATAGGTAGAGTGGGTGCCTTGGTCGTGCTATAGTTGAGCTTTGTGTCTAGTGCGTTGATGCCAACCTGGAAATGTTGAGGCAACGAGGTCGGGCCCAAAGAGGAGTGGGACCTCATTGCCAATCAACCTGAAGGGAAGGTTGAAAGGAAGCAACAAAGGAGGAAGGGTTTACGAGCGTCGAGTTAGGGGGGGGGGGGACTGGCCCAAGACCGGGTTCAGTTGTCGGGCCGGGTCGTCCAACCACCCTCTATGGAGTCTTTTGATATGCAATTGCGAAAGGTAATGACAACCTTGGAGGAAATGCGGCAACAACAACATGAGGATAGAGATGAAGTCATTTCTTTTTTGAATGACTTGCAGGAAAACTAGTGGGACATCCTGGACTACTTGGCTTCTTTGCGATGGGGCCAAAGACGCACTAATGCCAAACATGATGATACTGAGGCCTGCCTTGCTCATTTGGAATTTCATGCCCATCGTGACCTAGGTCCTCTTGTTGCTCCAAGTGCTGGAAATGCGCCTGCTTTTCTCCATTATTCTGTGATGAATAATGATTGTTTGTTGATTCTTTGCATTTCTTGGCTATCTGCTCTTTTTTATTTTTGTTATTATGTAAAGCATGACATTTTCTTCTTAGTTTTTGTATCACTCTTTTGGCGAACAAATCTAGTCGGAGTGAGGCCAAGAGAACAACGATCCCCAGGAATATAAAATGTAATATTTTAAACAATTAACAGAATATATATATAATAATATATATATATATTATATATATATTATATATATATATTATATATATATATATATATATATATTTTATATATAATAAATTATAAAATTTCAATAAATAAATCATAAAAGCCTTTTATGTAGAAATGAATGGTGAATTTTTGAATTACTCTAACTTAATTAATTCATTCTATGAGAAAAGAGTTTATTCAAAACAGTTTATTTTTCATTATTCACATTTATATTATGATTATTAATATTTTAATATATAAATATATTTAGGTTACAAAATAAAAACATTTTCTTAAAGCTTCTATTTTTTTTAATTTACAAATATATTACATTTCTTTTTCCTAAGGAAAAATCACAATTTTCTTCATAAAGAACAAAATTACATATTGCAGATGCTGAGAAGCATATGAGAAAACCAACAGTTCCTCGTACTCAAGAAAAAGAAATAACTCACAAGAGAAATAACACTAAACTACTATTTTCTACCCTTCTTTTTTTCATTTTCAGCTGTCCACTAGAGTTGGGAGTGGAAGATACAATAGTCATTTGTTTCTCTTCCACATTTATAGAAATTTCTTTATCAGAATCCAAACTTTCTAAAGAATGAATTCTTTTGGTGCCACTTCTTTCTTTTTCAGATGGAATCTTCTCAAGCTACTGCTACTAAATTGTAAGAGTTGTTAGTTTTGGAAAATTTGGAACTAACGAAGTATTCTGGTCAACCCTGTTCTTCTTTATGATATCCTGGGAATTTTGTTCAACAATGTTTGATGTGTTCTATGGGATTTCTTCTTCCTCTTCTTCTACTTCCTGTGAATCTAGAAACTGCTATCCCTTTGGCTTTTGGGATTGACTCTTTTTTCCTTTTAGGTCTTTCATTGCTTGAGGACACAAGTTTTGAAGATTTCTAGTTTGAAGACATATACGACATCTAAATGTCATATTCTCATAGTCTAGAGGTTGGGACCACCGTAGGTTATTATGAATCATAATAGGTTGATCGGGTAAGACCTTACTAAGTTATACCTCTACACATGTCTTGGAAAATGTGAAAATTTGTTTGAGACTCTATCTGCATCCACCTTTAGGAACTTCCCCAAAGAATTCCCTATCCCTTCTAACACTTTGTGATACCAAAAATGCAAGGGCAGGTTATGTAACTTGACCCATACCGACATTTTGGAGACCATCGTGGAATTTGCATCAAAACCCAAAAACCATGGGATCATGAATAGACCAACATTGCCTCAGAACCGTGGTCCCTTTTTTAATACATAATCCATATATTTTGCTATGTAAAATTTCACAATAAAAAATTCCCTAGAACATAGGTGAACATCGCAGTTTTCAATTCAAGTAGAGACAATCCATTGATGTAAATCCTCTCACTTAGGCCAGAAACCATTAAATCTGCATTTAATTGCTCTTGCATGGAAATTGAAGTAGATCTCATTGACCTCTAGCAAGTTTATTGTCAAAGAAGACACCTGGTTCATTTGTTCCACAATATAGGGAATTAGGAATATCATGGGAGTGTTATGAATTTTTTGTGAATCAGTCCTTCCTTTAATCACATCCTTGAAAGAAACTGGACCTTTGGAGCTAGTTCCAAGACACCCTCCAAGCATTCTTGTGTTAAGGATAGTGGTTGAATAACGTTCAATGCCATAGTCCTACAAGTCGAAGTCCTCTTGTAATAATTTCCTTGCAAAAATCAGACTTTGGAGGCTTGCTGGAATACAAAACTGTTCTTGAATCTTCTGCTTAAGAGTTTGAACCCGATCCTTGATCCAAATCCTCATGGCTACAGATTTCCCATCTAGGGATTTTATAAAAGTTTGGAGATATACTCCCTCTAGTAGATTTGGGGTTCGACATCCAGGATCGATCCTCTCTTTTGATGTGACTTAAAATTTCAAAGGTGGAGTGGGGATTCAAGAAGAATTTCTTGGATCTGTTGATGAGACCACCTATACATTCAGCTATGATTGAAAAATTCCAACCAAAGTCGACATATGATCATGCATATAGGTCTGACTATAGAAAAGAAAGGATTTGAGAGCCTCTTCGATCGAGGCCCAACTGAAACCAATATATCACTCTATGTCATTGCAAAACCCTCCAATCGTTTTGGTTAACCAAGGTATTGTGTCAAAAATATTGTTATCATATCTTTTGTAAGTAGTCACACACATGACCTCATCGATCCAACGGATCCATCGTTTATAGAAAATCCAAATTTCAACCCTTGGCCATAGATCCACATGAAATAGTGAGGAATACATCCATTGTAAAGCCTTCAAGCCTGCAATCGACATAAAAAAACTGGATCCAACAAAGAAAAATGATGGTGTCCATAGTTCAACACTGTCAGAAGCACGATCTATCCCAATGATAGCAAGAGCTTCAACGTTTGTCAAACTAACCCACGCGAGCTTTTGTTTGCCGAGAGTAATCGACTTTGCAAGACTCCATCCCTTTACTTTCCATTTGCATAGATATGAACTAGGCAAACTACCTTTGCGGAAGCCATGATCAGACCCACCCTCAGCGGTGATGATCTTGCAGTTCCTACGCACACAGCTAGAAACCCTAACAAAACTCATTGTTCCCAGTATATTACATTTCACAATACACTATTTTTAAAAATGTTATTAAATATCAATAAATTTTCAAAAAAGAAATCCAAAATATTTTAAAAATATAAAATCAAAATAAAAAGATTATTCAAAAGATATTTCTATTTTAAATATAATTTTTTTTTTTTAAATGACTCAATATTAATTTAAAAACAAAAAAATATAATAATTATAAAAATTAAAAATAATAATTATTATTATTTTTAATTTTCATTCCATTATAGAATATTGATCCTTTTCATAGTTCATTTTCACTCATTTTTTTATTATGCATCTTACCAATTATTTGTTTAATTTAATTTTTATATTTATTAAAAATTAAAATAAAAATAAATTATTTATTATATGAAAAAGATAAATATTATATTTAGAATATTCACTGGAAGAATTATTTGTTTCTAAATATTATATTAAAAGCCTCTAAAGTTAGTTCAATAGGTCGAGTTTTTGTTGCTAAAGTAGCCCCATAATGGTAGGTCACAAGTTCAATTTTCCTTGACGCCATTAGGGTTAGACTATACTAATAAACCGACCAATATGATCCCTTTAGGTAGATCTACCCAAACGCGACCCACGTAAATAATGGTTTGTTTTAAAATATTAGATTAAAAAATCCCCAAAATGAAAAAGTTAAAAATCCCTCACCACAACCCAAAAAAATGTTGAAAATAAAAAATAACTTCAAAATTATTGGCAAAGAATTCTATTAACCACAACCAAAGAGGAAACTCAATCAAGATACTTAGGTTAGCGGTGGATCTTTGACCTCATAGTGCCTAAGTTTGTACTTAAAAACAAAATAAATTTATGGAGATTACAAGATATGAGAAAAATGTAAGGCTAGCATGGGTGAGGCATATTTAACAAACATCTACATGCATACGTGGCAATCAAAATGCATCAATTGATGACTAGTCCATAGGTCTTTCCACAAGCTCAACTCTACTATAAGATATTTGAATATAAATTTACAACTTGAAGCGTTGAAGGTTGCAAGGAATTTGAGACACAATGTCACAATATCATTTTTTGTGATTTCTACATAGTGGTGTTGAAAAGTATGTGAAAAAGGTATTTGGATTCAATGTTCCTCATCTCGATAGGTATATGTTACTAACTCATCCAATTTTACTGTGGTTGAATCAAGCGTTTCCTAGACCATTTTCTACTTCCACGAATGAAGAATGGTGGAAAACCATGGGCTCTATACGTGAATTTTTGCCTAGATACAAATCTACGGTAAAGTTTAATGAGAATTATAAATATGGAGAGGTTTTATGTTCATATTTTTGCAAGAATACGCACTTGAGGTTTAATATTTGAGCTTAAATTTATCATATGCTTAAGGTTGATTCGGTTGTCGTTGGGAGAGAATGTGCAGGGTCACAATCCTGCGACTATGATGACTGGTGTTAACCCTTCGTCTTCCTTGGTAAACATGCAATAATCTCCTCATCCTACAATGGAAAACACATTACCTCAAGTGGGAGTTACCTTACCTCATCCTTAGTCAATCAAATTTGACCATACATGCTAGTCTTGGATTCTTTATCGACATACAACAAAGGTCACTGGGAGAACACTCTCTTATAGAACACCTTCGGTGTAATTATGCTCCAGATATCAAAATTAAATTATCACTATGTTCCCAACATCATAATTCTTTGGTGAAATATAATGTGATAATATTCCTACTTGCAACATGCTATAATCCTAGGGATTATAGTGCATTCTAGTTACTAATGTACAACATTAGCAGAGTACTATTGGTAGATATCTCAAACTCTCCAAGTTCCAAGTGTTTGAACTAAGTCCTAATAGGGCTCTTATGGAGGCATACTACTCGCGCTAATGTGTTGCTAGTGGCAACAAATCTCGTATAATGTTAATTTATGTCTTGATATCAAAGATCTTGCATAATGTCAATGTAGAGATTCAAAGTAAACTGGAGTATTACGATACAATTCCCATCTTCTCCAGTGATTGTGAGTAGTGTGTTAGTAGATTGTTGGTACCCTGTTATTTTTTTCTATGTTCGAGATGTCAGTCAACCCTAAAATTCTCGCTTTAGGCAACTGGGGAGAGTCAGATGAAGCTCCACTAATTTTCTACATGTCCTTTGAGTTATGTTCGATGCATGCATTTTCATTTGTCATCCACTCCCTGTCGGTTGTGTAGTCCTTTAGACCTTCTGGTGTTTCGGTCCTGCCCTTCCACTCTGGCTTTTCAATGTCATCCCTGTCTTTGTCTGCGAGTTTTTTGGTTGAGGATATTAACGTCCCTATCTCAGAAAAGGCTTCCTAGGGTTTTAGGTCACCATTGAAGGTATCTACTCCTCCACAACTCTATGTGACTCGACCCATCACTTTTCAAGGTTCTGGTTCGAAGTGTTCGAGTTTCGAGTTTGTCGTTCCTCAACTCGAAGGTTAGGAGAATTCGGGTCTGAATGTTTCTGCGGTGCCAAGGCTTGCGACTGGGGGTTAGAAGTATGAGGGTTTGAATGTTTCAGGTGCTAAAAAGGCTAATTAGGGATCTTGACCCCCTCTAATGGTTTCTTCTCCCATGGAGGTCTTCTATGCCCTCTCCACTATTTCTGGTTTGATGGTTTCTACGATGGAACCTTCCTCCCTACGCGAGGCTCACACAATTTCAACTCCTAGGCCGTTCGTTTGAGTTTGCATGGTGAGGCAGAAAGGGACCAATGTCGACAGAAATCCCTAAAAACAAGTGAGAATAAACCCTCACTAACTCTCAGGGTGGATATCAATTTAAATAGGGTTTCTAGTCTTTTGTAATGGACATTGGTAGGAAGGATGTTCTAGATTTCTTTCTCCAAGGACATGATCAAGAAGTGAGTTGAGTCGGCATGGAATACCTTTCTTGGTTATGCCTTAAAGATTAGTCTTCTCATTAATGCCTAGCTTACATTTCACTTTCTTCGGGAGGAAGATTTGATCAGGGTTTCGTCAAAGCCATGGGTGTTTGGTATAGGTTTCCTTTGGAACCAAAGATGGCACTCTCGATTTAAACCCTCTAGTGAGAAACCTCGACTCAAATACTTCTAGGTTAAGTTGCCTGGATTTTCACTTGAATTGTGGACAATGAACATTTTTATGAGCGTCACTAATGCTCTGGGGAAATTTATCTTTTTTTGAAAATAAATATTTGGTGGAGTTTGACAAAAGGGTTACTTGGATTCTTGTTGAGATGGGCTTCGAGGAGTGACTCCCTAATGAACTGGTTATTTATTGTGCTGATCATCTTTATATCTAGCCCTTGGATTACTAGAAAGTCCCCTTTCTGTGCCTTAACTGTCATCAGATTGGTCATTTGAGGAAGTACTATCAGAAGTTGCATCAAGGTAGGGTTCTTGAATTTAAGGTAAAAAATTCCCCTAATATGGTAGACTTTTTATGAACTTATGTTGGTCCTTCGACCTTGGACATACATGATGTGGTCCCTCCTAGATCCTTAGAAAACTTAAGTATGACTTCTTATGATTTGCATCTATCTAGGTCTGCTGGTATCAGTTCGGGTGTTCCAGTTGCTTCCTCATGACAACTTGATCCCATTGAGGTGATATTGGAGTTGAGCACTCCTCTTAGTGACTCTTAGTAGGAGATGATTTCCCTGAAATCTTTCTCACTTCTGGTAGCCCCATTCCAAGATTCCTTAATCACGTTTTTATCTCTTGAAGGTCTGATTATGTTGGATGATCTCAATTGCTCTTTTGTTAAGAATGGTTGCCCTTCTTCTTCAGATATTTGTTTATTAAAAAAATCATTATCTATTTTAGGACTTAATCCGGCTAATAATGGCTTCTCAACTCCTGTCCCTAATCCAGTTAATTTCCCTCTACCCCCCTCGTCCCCTCTTATGCCTCCCTTATCCCTTATGTACTCTTCTTCCCTTGACTCGTTGGTTCCATCTCCCTCATTCATCTCATCCTCTCGGGTTCAACCTCAGTTTATGCATACTCTTGACACCAATCCCTTTCCCCTTCTTATTCCCTCGTCTACTCCATATGTTCTTCATGCCTCTGATCCATCCTCTAGAATCCCCTTGTCATCTATTTCGTCTTATTGTGACATTCTAAAACCATCCTCTTTTCTGATTCTCAACTCCACCTCCTTGGCCATGTCCCTTGCAAACATTCAAGTCTTTTCTGATGTTAATATTACTCCCAGGAAAAAAATACCAATAAAATGTCCATGGTTGGGGATGGATCCTCTTAGGGATCATGTTTGTACCTAAATACCTCCTTTATTGCTTCCTTTTCTTGGGCCCTTAGAGTGCAGGATCCCTTAAGTGGGTATCAAGAATGATTATGCTCTCTCTTAAGGGAGTTGAGGGAAGCTCCAAATTCCTTTCCCTCAGAAGATTAGTAGAGTCTTATCATCCCTCTGTGATGTTGTTTCATTAATCTATCGTGTATGGAGCTAAGGTCATGGAATTATTTTCAAAAAGTTGTCTTGGGTGGTATGTATGTGCATTGGATATAGATGGTAAATTTGGGGGTTTAACTATTGTCTGGGATCCTTCTTAGGTATCTCTCAATGCATTTCAGTTAAATGTGGGCATTATACTGGAAGGGAATTTGAGAAGTTTTTGAAGTCTTGTGACTATTTTTAATTGTTATGGACCATATGAGGATATAGAGGTTTTTTGGGAGTCCTTCCATCTCAGTGGCCTCCTTGGATGCAACAAGTTTATTCTGGATAGAGACCTTAACCTAACCATGTCGGCCAATGAGGTTTAGGGCAACAGAGCCAGGATGGATCCTTTAGCCCCTTATTTCATCAATTTGTGCCAAAGTGTGAATTTGATTGACAATTGTCCATCCCCTACTACTCCCACTTGGAGAAATAGTAGGGTAGGTGACGATGATGTTGCTAAACTTGATTGGATCGATTCCTTATGGTTGAAAATCCCACCTCTTCTATTATAAAATATAGATTATGGACAATCTATGATAATGTTTCTAATCATATGCCTATTTTCCTCGAGCTAGAATTTCATAATCCAAAATCCTCCATTCCATTCAATCATATTTGGCTCAAGGATTTTTCTTTCAGTAATCTTGTTAGAGGCTGCAAGCCTAAGCTTGAAGTGCCAATTTTTTCTTCTGATATGGACTCCCTCTCCTACAAGTTAAATATGTTGAATAAGGTAGTAATTAGAAGGGATAAGGAAAGGAAGAAAGCATGGAATGCTAAAATTCTTTCTATCGAATAGGAATACAAATTTTTCAGTGTTGCTTCTATAAAGATCCATTCTTGTTGGAAGTCAAAGTTGTATATGTAATCTTCAGATGAGAAAAACTCACATTTCAAAGCTAAATGAGGAATCACGGAGGATCAAAACTAGGCCAAATAGGATATCTTAGGGGGATGTCAACACGAATTTATTTCACAAGTATGCCACCTTTAGGAAATTGAGAAATTCCATTTGGAAATTGGAGGGGTATGATGGGAATGTGATATCATCACAAGAAGATCTAAAAAGTGTTATGGTTTCTCATTTTTCTTCTCTTTTCAAGTAGCATTTTGTTAATAATTTATTGGCACAATTGCAAGTCATTCATCAATTCCATCACTTTTTCTTTGAGGAGGGGGGCGCTTATATTGGTAGACAATCCCTCTAGGGGAAGTTGAAAACACATTAAAAAGTTGTGTTAGAGACAAAATTCTAGGCCCAAATGGTTAGTCAGCTGAATTTTTTATTCACTTCACCTTATTTGTGAAGAACTTCTAAATGCTATTAAGGAACCAAGGGTCAAAGGCAGAGTTAATAATGTTTTTAATGTCACTTGCATTCCTTTGGTTCCTAAGTCTTCCAAAGCATTGTATTTTTACCAATATCGACCCATTTCCCTTTGCAATCTAGTATACAAAATTATATCCAAAACTATTGCTAATAGATTGAAGGAGAAGTTAGCTGTGGCAATCTTGATGGAATAATTTGGCTTCCTGCCGAGAAGGAAGTTCCATAAGGCTATCAACATAGCTCAAGATTGCTTACATTCTATATAGGCAAAAAAATTCAAGGCTTTGATTTTAAAATTGGATTTGATGAAAGCCCATGATAAGGTTGTTTGGGATTTCCTCAGGATGCTTTTGATACATAATGGTTTTGGGCCTTTAGTTACTAGTTGGGTTATGGATTATGTCACCTCAACAAACTTTGCAATCTTGATTGATGGTTCCTTGAATGAGTTCTTTCACAGTTCTAGAGGTCTCCGACAGGGATGCCCCCTATCTCCTTTGGTCTTTCTTTTGGTCATAGAAGGCATGAGTCGTTTGATCTCGCATGAAAAAAGGGTTGGGAGGTCAAAGGTATATATATTTATCCTGCTCAAATTATTACTCATTTACTTTTCATTGACAATGTGCTTATTTTGGGAGAAGGCTTTGTGGAAGAATGGATAGCATATAAAAAATATTTCCTCTTTCTGTATGGCCTCAAGAATGGAAATTAGTCTAAACAAATTGGACTTCCTTCAACATGATATTGAGGCCCAAATCTTGTCTATGATTAAGGAATTTTGGCCCTGCAAAATGGATGGACTGGACAAGGGTTTCAAATATTTAGGCTTTTGGTTAAAGCCAAATAATTATAAGAAAGAGGACTGGGCTTGGCTAGCCAGGAAGGTGGAAAGGAAAATTGGTTGATGGTGCTATAGGTGGTTGTCCCTTTGAGGATTTTGGTTCTTGTTAAATCTATCCTCAAAAGCATCCCAGTCTTTTGGTTGAGCCTCGTAAGAGTCCCATCCTTTATACTCAACAAAATTAGACAAAGAATGTTTCAATTTTTATGGTAATGCAGGGACGAGAAGGATACATTCCATATAGCTAGTTGGGAGTCTCTTTACAGGCCTAAAATCATTGGGGGTTTGGGATTAAAAAACTTATCCTAGTTTGAAGAAGCTTTAACCTTAAAGAACATTTGGGGGGGTTTGTATAGAAATGGGATTTGGAGTCAAGTGATTAAGGAAAAATATCTTAAAAGATCTTCCTTGATTGACTAGATTCGTAACGTTTCCCCCGTTTCTTCATTTTATGGTTCTCTTGTTTGGAGGGGTCTTATGTCTACTTTCTTTTGGCTCTTCAAATGGTTGATCTGGAAGGTTGGGAATGGTTGCCAAATTCCCCTGGGTAAATACTCTTTTCTGGGTGGTTCTTCTTATTGTTTACTTTCAAAGCCTCTAATTACTTTTCTCAATTCAAAAGGACTTTATCTACTTTCCCAACTCTACAACTTGTTTCCCTTTTTACTGTTCTAGGGGTTGGTGGCTTATGTCTTCTGATCTTCAATTGCAAGGTAATCTCACTTTAGAATGGGAAATCTTCATCAATAACTTGTCTCAAAGTGGAGATTATCTCACAAATGAGGATGATAATTTATTTTGGGCTCATAATAACATGTCTCGCAGTGTGGAAACCAAATCAACTGACATGGCCATATCCACTTCTTTATGCTCTTTGACATCTCATTGGTGGTCTTCTAAAATCTAGAAATGGAATCTCCCCACTAACCTCAAAAATTTCTTTTGGATGGTTCTAAGAAATAAAATTTTGACCTAGCACAACATGTAAAAAAGGGGAATTCAGAGTCCCAATTCCTGTGTTTTATGCTAGGTAGCTGAGAAGAACATAACCCACCTATCTCTCAATTGTGAGACTGTAATTTTTTTTGGTTAAAATGTTCTTTCAACGACCGAGATCCTTATTCTAGTTTCTTTTAGGTCCTTTGAATAGTGCCTTCTTTTCTAGCACAACAATATGAAAAGGGAACAAACCCTTCCAATTTTCATTAGGTGGAGTCTGTGCGATCTAAGAAACAAAAAAATATTTGAAAATATTCCCCAAATCTGGTGTAGGCTACTTCCAAAGTGGTGGCTTCCTTATGAGAATACCCTCCTAAGGAGAAAGCGTTTAAGAATAGAATGGATGTCTTTCCCACTCTAAATGTTGATCTTCCCGCTATTTTTTTTGATGGTGCTTCTCATTTTAGCATGTGTGGTGGAGGTTTTACGATCTTCCTACCTCATAATCGTTACATGAAAGCTTTTCTTGGTATCGGTCAAGGCACCGATACTAAAGTTGAATTCTTAGCTGCTTGGGCTCTCCTGCTTGTGGCATAGTCATTAAACCTTCCAAGGCTTATGATAGACAGAGACTCTAAATGTATTTTTGATTGGATATGCAGGAGCTATGATCTTTAAGTTTTAAATTTATGTTATTGGAAGTCAAAGATAAAGAAGTTATTGCAAAAGTTCCAATACTTATCCTTCTTTCATATCCATAGGGAGTTCAACAAGCAGGCTGACGATCTGTCAAAGAAAGGACTCCATCTACAGACTGGATCAATCCAACTTGAAGAATGGATCAGAGGAGAATGCCTCTTCTTTTGTCTTTGTCAACTTTTTTGATTCTTCGATCGACTATGATCAATTTATTTTTGTTTTTTGTATTTATAGCTAGTTATATCTTCTTGAATGAATCATTTGTTGATTTTTCGTATCAATGTTATAAAAATAATGTTTGTATCTTTGTTTTATGTCCTTGAAAATTCTCATAATTTGGCCGAAAGCATCTATGGTTCTTCTTTTTTGGATTATCAATGTATGAATGATCGGTTAGTTCCTTTGATAGTTTCCCAATGGTTGTGTTATCAGTTTTGAGTCATGTAAATATAAAAAACTATTGTAGCTGGACCATCTGCAGTTTCCTTCATATGGAAGAGCCATGCTTTTGTATGTATCTTTGATTCCATATGAATAGTAAGATGTTGTAGTTCACATGAATAAAGAAAACATAAGTAGAGTACTATGTATACATTGTATCTATTTATCTACACACTTCCACACATATAAAGTGAGAGCAAATAGCCATGGGGATAACAATAGTAGTCTTTATTATGTCCTTGAATCTATTCATTTACAATGACATATTAATGCATATTTGTACTCAAATATATGGAGAGGGAAATTATAATTGTTGTAACTACCTTGTCCAACCAATTGGCCACCTGAAGTGCTAATTGATTGCTACATTTGATACATTTAGTTTATCTTGACTTAGTTTATTGGTCTACTAAGGTTCCTACAACCTCTTCCCTAACCTCAAAGTATTATTTTTCCTAAAGAAGGGAGGATACCTATTCAAAAATTTAGTTTAAATGAATTTATCTTGTTTCTCCTAGATTTGAAAAAGCCATTGGTTGGTTAGGTAATGGACTTGGAAGGAAGAATGGATAGACCATTTATTTTGCTTGTGAATTTGGTTGCTTTAACTATCTTGATTGTGTCATCCCTATAGAAACTACAAAATTATCATAAACATGAGATTCAATAGTCTTTAACTTGTCTGAAAAGTTTCCCCATTCTCCCAAAGCATGTTTGCAACTATGTTGTTGTGTTTCATATCAACATTGTGGTTAGGATTTCCACTAACAGATGCATTTTATATATTTAGCTAGGCTAGGTTTGATGATTCCTTCATATGCGATAATTATGGATAAACCTCCTGGATTTATATGACTACCATGTCAATCTATTGTTGTGAAACTTGGCCATTAGAACCATTATTTCTCTTGTATTTATAACTTTTCTACTAGTTCTTTCACTTATCATAGTTATTTATTCATTCCATCTCTACTTATAGGATTTTAGTTAACCTTTTTCTCTCCTCTAATTGTGTGACTAAATCTTGGTTCACTTTCATTTGGCTTCAAATATTGGCATAATCAAAAGGCCAAATGTTTAACACATTGTTAGTTAATCGAGCCATGGCCTATGTATCCTTCCTCTTTGCCACAACTATTCAAACTTTCCATACATTGTCTATAGGATTATAGTGGTTTTCTCCCTCTTTATAAACCTATTTTATTCTATCAGTTCTTCATATTGTTTAACGAGGTCTAATGTGAGGTTCTTCAAGTTGTCGACTAGGTTAGATTATTTCATGCTTATGGATATATTAAGCATTTGTGTTACTCTAATATGGTATGTATTCCAAGATGCCTTTTTCTTTTACTTTATTTTCTTGGTCCATGTCAGATGATTTATATGTATAAATCTTGTTACATATTATTATCAATCTAGAGTACGTAAAATTTTGAAATGAAAACAGAATATGTGTAGAATTAGATTATTTGCAATATGATCTATTAAAAATGTTCAATTCTTATTCTATTTAATATTGTGAAATAAATTGCATGAAGTAAATGAAAGAAAAGACAAATCCATCATTGAATGATACCATACTATATCCATAGTTGTTGTAAATAAGGTTGTAGTTAAGTGTTCAATCTTCAAGATCTAAACCTTTCTCCAACAATACTCCATTTTGTATATTTCATGATTTAATTCAATGAATGGATATTAGGATGAAGTCAATTGTGGAAATGAAACACATCGCAAATCAAGAGCAAGCTTAATCATTCCTAGGAATATTCATGTACTTGGTACTGATCATGCTAATGAGTAGGGAAATTTTTGTCATGAGACTATCTCCTTGCATGTTTTCCATGAACTATTGCTATAAAAATAAACTATGGGCTTAAAATAATCATTTCAAAAAGAAACACACTTGCATTAATGTAGCGACTATTATAGAATCTACTTGTGTAAAGGAAAATAAAGAAAAATATCACCACGATCTCACACAGTGAGCTTGATCTCCAAGAATTATGGCAACAAATTAATTATAACATAATAAAGTTAATTAAATCATGCTATGTCTAAAATTAGAAAATATCAATCTATGTGAAAGGAAATATTAAGAAGTTATATTCCACGCCATCATAGGTTGGACATATGATCCAAGAGTGCTCCTGTTGAGTGAAGAAGACACTCTTATTTGTGCATAAACTTGCTTTGAAACTGAAATAACAAATATTAAATGCAAATCCACAAGGTTCTCATGTGGTTACAACCATTTGCTAAAAACTAGCAAGGGAAAGATAAATCTAAGAAATTTGCTAACAACTCACAACTAATCTCTTCAAAAGCTTCAAGATTATTTCCGTATCTTGGATGTGTGATTAATGATCCTAAATACTTAGCATATCTTCAATGCTTGAAGAGGAAATTCGAATTTGGAGCAAAGACCAAAATTTGGGTATTTAAAAGAATTTCCAATTCATGTAATTACCAACAAATTGATGAAGTTTTCAAAGATAAGTGAGAAATGTTATTTTTTTAATATTTAATCATAAATATAGATTAAGTACTAAAATAAATGCATTGGAAAATAACTTGAACTTAATCCTACCTAAAGCATAAAAATGGACTTAATACAAGGTTATGGAAAAGCGAAAAATGATTAAAATCATGGGGAAAGGTTGTGAAAAGATGGTAATTTTCATAGCTTAAGACTCCACCCACTTCACTTTTTATACTTTTCTTTTTAATTAATTACTTTGTACGGGGCCTAAAGTTCCTCAATAATAGCTTCTTTTTATGGGGGAGGTTTGGGTAGGGGATACATGGGAGGGAGGTTGGGGCCATAAAATATAGTTGTACTTGATTGATATGTTGTCGTTTGAATGCTTTAAATGTAGTCCTATCATGATTTTGTTTCTCTCTTTACTTTGTTTGGTTGATCTATTGGGTCAAGTCATTTTCATCGATCTCTTAATATTGACAATTCTTTCCTCCATTATCCTTAGATTTCTTATTTATTTTTCTTCTATCTCTTTATATGGATTGGTCAATTTCTATGTTGTCAACTTTGGTTTGTCTTGCTTGACCTTCTCATTTGAGGTATTTCCTAATTCTACTTGATGCTCAAAGTGTATTCTTTCTTGTTCAACTTTTGCAGGTTATATTGATTCTTCTCATTATGGGTCATTATTTGACCATTTTTTTTAGGATCTTGTTATTTCTTATATGTTTGTTTCTCTACCTTGATAGTTATTCTTTGGGTGCATCTGTTGTGGTTGACTACACCTTTGGTATTTTTTTTCAATTGCAATGGTCTTTTTCTTTCAACTAGAGATACCTAGATCTCCATTTCAATTATTCATCCATTATTTTTTCCTCTTTACTATGTCATCAAGCTATCTTTCCAATGTTATCTTGCCCTTTGTTGCTTCTATAATAATTTGCTTTGATTTTCCATGGCCTCTTCAAAATAATTTTCAATGCAAGATTCATGTATTTGCTTTATTTTCTTATATTTTGCCTAATTTTTTACATGCTCTTAAATCCATAGCCTTTTTTATTACCCATGAGTGTTTGTTGTTGTTTGTAGAAAATTTCTTTGTAGCTCGGACTTCAAGAAGTTAACCTTTTCTGAATCACTCAAAACAATTTATAAATCTTCTTTGGCCAAGTCATTGTCTCTTTGCTTGGTCAATTACTTAACCTTATTCCATTTAACATCCTTTTATTTCTTATTAGTTGACTAAAAGGTTAGTATATTTAGAGATGCAAATGATTTTATACATAATGCAACTTCATTTTTTTATTTGTTTTTTTCATCCTTGAGAGAGGTAATAATATATAGATTCATTTCTTTTGGTTATTTTAATACAAAATTTCCTTGGTAACTCTTAAATAATATTGTCAATCTCTAGATAATAGTCTAACAATTTAAGTTCTCCTTTGATTCCATGCATGCACCAAAACTTTGTAAAATTTAACCCTAACTATATGTGAACAACGAGAGGTAACAATAAACTTATTTGACATCAAACTCTCCATCTATTACTATTTTATTTGTAATTTTTGAACCATTCATTAAACTTAAACTAGGATGTGTATTCTATTGTCTTACCTTCCAAGATCGAGGAAAAACATTATTAATTCCACATATTTTCTATGTTGTTCAAGATAATGTTTTATTCTCTTATATGGATTATCATTTCAAAGGTCATATAAATTATTAAGGAGGGTTATCTAATGCCTTATCATTTTCTTAGCTTTCTTCATTATTCTCTTTCAAAGTATTTGCTACATGTTGAGCCTAGTTGCACACCATTCCCTCTACAATTATACATGTTACTATTAGCAACATATTCAATACAATGTTAGATGCCCTTCTTAAACTAGTCAAGTATAGAGCTACAATTACAAATGTCTAGTTGTGTTCTCCATCTTTGACTTGAGTGATGAGTAACCCTTAGTGCTGGACATTAGTTACCCCAATGAATTTTTCAATCCATTATTTTGTCCTAAAAGTCTTCAATATATCCCATTCCTTGTTTTGTAGGCATACAATTCTCTTTATAAGTTGTATATTTATTTTCATGAGTTAATATAACCCAATATTTTCTTTGTGTTATTAATTGACTATGAACTTTTTCGATGCTATATTTCAAGGTTAATTTGGAAGTGTTTACACCATATTTGTGGGTGCTTCATGATATTTTGGATATGTGGTGTAGGTTGAAGACCTACGTGTTTCAAAAAAGGATTTATACATGAGATATGGTAATGATGATTGATTTTCACATCAGGGATGGCTTATTCATTGGTTGCTTGCTTGGCATTCTTCCCTAGGGAATTAGAGATCCCTTGGCAACATCAATGATGTTCTACATGATGGCCACATGGAGATGGTTACTTGCTTGAAGAGTGTCCTAGTTAAGAGGATAAGCATTCTACAACTTAAGGCATTAGGCCATAAATAAAATGTGGTAGCTTGTATTCTTATATGGAGGCTTGGAATTGCCTTGGGGATGCCTAGGTTGCAATAATGCTCATGCAGGGGGATTGAATCTAATGGAGTACATGGATTAGGAGACTGATGGAGACTTTGGACGCTTGTAGGAGGATATCATGACACACCTTATGGAGTACCCTTGCATTTGGATCCTTTTTATGGACATGTTGAGTCCACAACACACCCTAAAAGTTTTTCACATTTTGGACACTTTTCTTTAAGTTTTTGTTCATATTAAAGATAAATTATTCAACTTAATTATTATTATTTCTCTCTCTCTCTCTCTCTCTCTCTCTCTCTCTC
>APFE030016053.1:442-13221 GCA_000404065.3 Pinus taeda | reverse complement strand
CTTCCACGTCATTCATCTTAGCTTCCATATCATTCATCTTAGCTTCTACACCTTTCTTTAAACAATCCATCTTAGATTCTGTTCCTTTTTGTGCAAGTGACACTTGTTGCACTTGGTCTCATAATTTCGATATATCATGTTGCATTTTTTCCTCTTCTTCATGAGTCATGCTAGAGCTTTCAGGTCGCCTACTAGGTGTTTCCATTTTCTTTATTCGGGGCATCAATTACTAATAATAATGCTTCACTATGCCCTTTGAATTCCTTCAAAATAATTTCTCAAACCGCTTAAGTAAACATTTAAAAAAATATACACACCTTTTTTCACTTTGTAGGAGCTTGATATTTCCTCTGATGTATCTCTGTAATTTCAGATCATCCAGTTCTGAAATTGCGACCTACGGTAGCCCTCTGTGTCCTCTTTTCAATGCCACAAGTCTGACTCCAATTGGATTCTCCAATGAAGAGTTATGCCAAATCTCCCACAATGACCTGATTATAGACTAATTTAGTAGAGCGAACTTGTATGACATGCCACGTGTACCTGTTTTGACCTTTGGCTCTGAAAAATATATACAAGAAACTACAGTCTGTCCTCTTTCTGTACCTTCTTATGAAATTTCAATCTTATGCTTAGAGAGAAAGTTATGACGATTTTCCCCAGGTCACCTGTTTTGAATGTAATTCAAGATTCTGCAAAAGGATGAACTTCCTTAGTTCATATCTCCGAAAATATAGCGCGAAAAGCTCTGAAATTCGGACTTGCGATTCAGTACGAGTCTTCTCAAATGGGTTTTTTTTATCTTCTGAAACGTCGCAAAATATATATTAATGATATATATATATATTATATATATATATATATATATATATATATATATATATATATATATATATATATATCTTAAAATAAATTAAAAAAATTAAAAATTATAGCGAAAATACCACGATGACTATTTGGAGCAACGAAACCCTAGAATCCAAAGCTCTGATACCAAATGTTATGAAACTAGCTCAAGAAAAGATAGAAATATAGATCAACGCCTTAGAAATTCAGCCTCTTCGAGGGGGCAACCTCCTTTACATTCCATAAATGAACAATTCTTGGATCATACAAATGATAAACCTCCTTTCTATATATAGAGTCTAAAGGAGTCACAATATAACCCAGCCGACCTAACAATAATATATAAAGCCACAAAAATAACAATAGAGTGATTCTATGGGCACAATAATAACAATATGGGGACAATAGGGGCACAACAATATTAATAAGGGTTACAACTACAATAGTAATGGGGTAATCACTAGTATTATAGGGACCCAACAGAGAAGGTGGTGAGGCAGGTGGTGGTGGTGGTTCAGAGCTTTGCGCTACCTGTGGGCGAGCGCTACCACCTCGCGTACCTCCTTTGTGGCTCCTCATACGGTGACGGACCATAGCAATGTGGTGGGAGTCGAGTTTAGAAGAACAGGAAGTCGGGAAGTATATCAGAGATTGAACAGACGGCGCCTAGATAGGATTCAAAGGGCAGTGCCTAGAATGGGAGTAATGATGCCCATTTCCAAGGTCGATACAGTACAGAAGCCAACAGTGGCTCCCGATAATAGTTTTGTTGCAGGGATTTCTGTCTTGGAGCGGGCAAATGCTGAGGGAGGGAGGGAAAACTGAGGGATTGATGGGTTCCATGTTAATACATACTGTGTCCGCTTCTCGGCCTGAGCGGCCATTAAAAGCTTCATGCAGGTAGGGCTGCGTTCGCCTCAAGTGAGCTTGGGATGGTGCGCTGGCCACCATCTAGCCAGTCTGAACGTCGTCAATCCATCAGCTCGTCATTAAGGCTCTTGGATTTCACCCGCATCCAAGTTAATATAATTGTTGATAATGAGATCTACAGGTTTTTCACTCTCACATTCAGAGGACGGATCCACAAATGGTTCTTGGTGCTTCTCGAGAAGTGGATTCATTCATGGAAACATTTTTGTCAGGTATTTCTCAAAGCACATCAAAATTGCAATTGCAATAGTTTGTGTTTAGAATTAGATAATATTTACATGTATGATAGTGAATCTTTAGATGATTTTTATAATAGATTTTGGTCATTTTGTTATAGATTTCATTTAGATTATTTTTCTTCAACTGAATATTTAATTGAATGTTTCACTTCTCGTGTTTCTTCCCATACGGAAAATAATGAATCAATTAATGAAGAACAAGACACATCCAATTCATTAACTAGTCTTGAATCACTAAAAGATTTTATGGAACCCGAACCTGAAACTATAATTGAATCACAACGTTCTTTTTTAGAAAATTTCAATTCTCATTTTCCTTTTGAAGATGCAATTGAAAAAAAAATTAATAACATATGTGATCAATCAATAGGTCCAATAAAACCCAATCTACAAACCTTGAAAAATGAACACATCAGTTTATCTTCTTTGAAGGCAACTTTAGAAAATTCAGAACATGTTACTGCAATTGAAAGAATTTCATTATACCTAGATTATAATACGGCAAGTTCTATAAATGATTCATTTCAACTATCATTATATCTTCGAATGCACTATCTTCTTTAACCTAATGTCTTTTCAAATCAGAGTATAGTTAATGATGATCATGATAATATTTCAATTGATAATTTTCCTAATTTTTGTTCTAAAAAGTCTCCATCTAACAATCATTTGAATAATAATCCTTTAATTGCAAAATCTTCTTCTTTTGTATTTTCTGATTCTATTATTTCAAATCAATCATTTGATTTTCATAAGAAGAAGGTAATTTATGATGATTATCATGATGATGATGATGAAAAAGAATCACATCTTGTACAAAATGGACCAATTTTGAAAACCAATTTATCTTGTAAGATTCACATGCTTGAATTTTGTCTCCTGAATACAAACTTAGTTTTAAGAATTTTGATAAGTTAATCATGCGAGTTTCTAATGTATTTCGTTCTGATTCTCTTTTAGAAATTCACATTTTTTAATTTTTCAAGGAACGTCCTTTTAATGGAAATTCATTAACTAAAAGCCACGATAGGTTTCAGAATTGCCTTGTAAAATATTTTGTAATTTTAGCTTTCATAGCAATTTAATTGTTTTCCATCCTTTTATTTTCTTTTTGCAAGCATGTTAAATCTCTTAATATTGAATATCATCGAGATTTATTAAGTGAAAATGATGAATTGGTTTCTTATAATATTGAATATCAAAAACTATTTTGTTTTCAATTTAATTCAACTTCAGAAATTCATTCCAATCATTTTATCATGAGTCAAATTTAAATCTTGAGATTGTTCTTCCTTCACAACATGCTTTGCCATTATCTCCTTTGGAAAGTTTTCATTCTCTAACAAATATTCATCCATCCTTTGATGATCCCATTGATATTTGTTTAGAGCATGCTTTCCAAAAAAGATGGTTTACTAACAGGTTAATTGTAAATAAACTTGTTTTTGTACATACTTTTACATTAGATATAAATAATAAATTTTGTTCCATTTTGATTGTTTTCGTTATTTGGTTACTAATGTTTGACGTGTACATACGGGTAGGTAATAAAATGAGATAATGGTTACAATGGAAATATGATTATAAATAGTCATGTTTCCTTCATTAAGTTAGAATTATGAGTAAATTAGTTTAGATTAGATTCAATAAATAATGATTTTGAGTTAATTGCCTTGCATTAGAGAAAGTCATATCTTTCCGGTAATATTAAACGAAATTCTTCAATGGTAAGTCTCTTATACTCACTTTCATTCACTCCTTTACTTTTAAATTTAGTTTTGTTTTGTTATTTTATGTTGATATGTAACTCTCTTTTGCAACTCTTCACAAGCATTTTCACACCTTCACTGGATCAAATTGCGAGCTCAAAGAAGCAGTAACGATTTTCATCAAAACAGCCAAAATGGGGAAGTTCTAAACCTTAATATTTTTCTTCAAAAGCATTACTCTGATTAGAAAATGGTTAAAATGATTTTTTCAAAGTTCTACTTAAAAAATAAAAATTTAAAAAATGGAAAATTTCCTCATTCAAACTGAATTATTACTAAATGCTTTTAACTTTGCAAATTTGATTTATCTAGATTTCGACATAAGAATAAATGTTCTCTTCATTATCCTTTTCCTCTTTTTTTAAGAAATTTGCATAAACAATTTTGTAAAATTTTCCTTTTAGATTTGGTTTTGAGTGATTTTATCATCATACTTGTGAATGGTTATATCTTGAGAATTCATTTATCATGTCACATTTACTTTTTCTTTTAGACAATAATGTTAAATGACATACTCTTGGCCTTTCATCAACATCTATTGAAAACCATTTTATGATTTTTTAATTTGAAAGTAGGAATTTTTTAAGACGTGGTTACAAAAATTGGAAAAACTAGATAAAATATGTATAACTCTGAAATTTGTCCATTAAGTTGTAAAATCTTTAAAAACCTTAAAAAATTATATCATTTACTCTAGTTTCAGTCAAAAAAGGGTATCCTTAAAAAGTAAAGACCGTCTTACGACTAAAACGCTTTCAACTCAGATTTGTCATCCAGCACTCTTAAGGAGTCAATGATCCTCCCCATCCATTAAAAAGGGAATTTTTTATAGTATAATTCTAAAAGAGGTCTCATCATGAGCCTGCTTACCATGTTCATAGGGAACCAATTAAACTAACATTACCACACTAAACACCAAATCAGGGTAATGTTTTACGATTTTTAATTGTAAGACAAGGGGTCTCATCATGAACCAGCTTGTTCAATTTGATTATTGCCGGTGAATGGCATTGTCATTATCTAGCCACCAAATCAGGACAATGGATTTTTAGCATTATATATATATATATATATATATATATATATATATAATATGTATATGTATATATGTATATGTATATGATATATAGTATATATATATATATATTATATATAATATATATATATAATATATATATATATATATTGCACTAATTAAATTGATGGGATACTAGATTTTTGTTGGTTAAAAGGTAATCCTATCAAAGCTATGAATGCCTACTCGTAGTAATGGCTTTACCTGTGATAAACAAGTACATTATAAGCTAAGTCGTAAAAGGCCCCCTACTTTATTTGTTACAACTAATTAATGATCGATACTAGTAAATAGGAGTTTTTCGTTCACATAAGGTTTTTAAAAGAAATCACAATTTAATGTTTTTTATAGTCGAAGTAATTTTATTTATCTAAATGTTTTGAAGAGTAGTTTCCACTTCTTAGATTATTTTTACTAAATTTTTGGAAAATTTCATTTATTAAAGATAACTGGTTCTTCTAGTTAATTGTCAATTGTTGTACTATTCAACAACCCCCATTTTAATATATTATAAATTTCCTATGAAATTTATTATATTAAAATAGGAACCCTTCAATTCTAGAAAATTCTTTGATATCCAAAAACCAAATTAAATAGTCCCCGAGACACAAACTATACTTAGGCTTAAGTATTAAGTATTATGGGCTATTTGATTAAAAAACAAAATAAAATGGATTTTTAAGATTCCCGAAGGTTGAAATATTTAAAAACTCCAACACTCCACTATATCCTGCATCACAAAGTTTCTAAAGACTAAGCCTCCCCTAGATCACGAATAAACAAATTTTCCAATGGCTCAAGACCCCTATGCCAACTCCATTGTGATTACGATATAAACCAGACCCACGGGGATTATCCAATACAAATCATAAAACCCCACGTCCATGACTATCGCAAAGGTTCTAAAAAAAGCTTAAGTCCATACTCCACCTTTCCCTGATTGCGACATGTGATTAAGACTGGACCCGACAGGATTATAAAATCCATTCCACAAATCCCCGTGTCCAGAGCTATCACATTTTCCAAATTCCATACTCCTATCGAACACTGATAGCAATATGCGATGAGGCCCGGACCCGTCAAGATTATTCATTACAATTTATATTAATATCATGTCTGGGGCTTATATCGCAATCACATAGTTCTAAAAAACATGCATCATGCTAATGTCGATTGTGATATGATCCTGATTCCCGATTGTGATATGACGTCAACAGTGTTGTCAGTTCCATGTCACCCTCCATGTCATCTGCCACGTCACCTATCATGTCACATCATGACGTCATTCGTGATGTCACTTCCACGTCACCCCGAGACCCCACAATCACAAGTTTCAAAGGGACACAACTTATAACAAATCCTTCACCCCAACCAATTTGCGATTGTGATTAGGATACCCAAACCTGACGGGATTATTAAATGCATTTCTAAAAGACCCTGCATCTGTGACTATCACAAATAATTTCAAAGGCTTAAGTCCTGCTTCATGATGAATGTGATTGTGATAGCCAGACTCGATAGGGTTATTAACTCCAACTGATAATTCCCCCGTCTCTGCACAATCACAAAAATCACAGTCTCAATCCTTCCGAACGTCGATTGTGATATGCGATTATGCCTAGACCCGATAGAATTATACATTGAAATCCATTTAGTCCTCGTGTCTGTGGATATCGCAAATAACAAAGGATCACTGAATCATTGCCTCCTCCACCCATTCAGATTGCGATTGCGATATGTCTTAAGTAGGCCCCCTTTGGATTTTATTTAGAACACTCCCTGTCTAATCCGATTGTGATTTTTCTAAGTTCTGCCCCTGATTCTAATCTAATTGTAATTGTTTTATGATCTGCCCCAAAATTTGATTTCCGATTGCGAGAAGTTGTAAAGTCCACCTCCTCACTCTGCATTCCTCTCCATGATGTCTGTATTGGGATTTATTGCACTCTACATTTTTCCTGATTTCCTGCAAAACATGATTTGTTTCAAATAAAATCCGCTTATCATCTCATTTAAGTTTATCTTATCGATTCATGTTTTCTATTTTTAGGTTCATGAAATAGGAGGACATTTGTGCTGATAAGTGGCATATCAGTTCAAACAGATAGACATCTACAGAATTCGATGGAACAAACAAAGCTGATGAAGATAGCAAATCACTTTCAGAAACTTCTAAAAAAGAAAAATCATTTTCCTTTAAGCATTGTTGAAGGGATCTGTTTAGATGCCCTCAACGCTCTGCCCAAAATATTTCAGTTGTTTTCTGCTATTTAATCTTACTTGTATGAAATAGAAGTCCAAAATTTTATGAAGAAAGGCTGACGAAAGCTCGCACTATTGTACTTTCACACTTTTCTCAATAGAACAACTAGAACATTGTTTTAGGAAATTTCATAAAGAATTTTGAGAAGTTGCACTACTATACTCCTAGAATCAACTTTGTGAGAAAGGCTAAACTACTGTTATTTCTTTTATGAGCTGAGCAACGTGCATCTGGTATTTTTATATTTGTGTCTCTGTTTTGTTCATAAATAAATAGTGAAATTATCTTTTTAGATTACTCATTACATGGTAGTTCTACTCTTCTCTGCAATTCATGAATTCTTAAAGACATTATTGTATAAAGGATTTAGAGTTGTAGGATAGAGGATAAAACTCAAATCTGAAGGATTATTGAGGATTTTTCTTTTGCACTTTGAATTATGTTTCGATGGGCAGAGTTCATATTATTACAGCTCTAGTTTTAAAAGCATAAGTTCAAGCATTGTAAATATTGTTGGTGACCCCCGGATGCTAGGTGTTAATTAAGGCGATTATGATGATATGACAGGGCGACGGCGGGCGAGGCGGCCACACGGCCCTCTGCAACCATCCCAAGATCAACATGAATGATATTCATGGCACCTCGCAGGCGGCATTTAGTGCCTACTCTAGTTGAGGCAAGGCCATTACTTGCATAACCATGAAGCCAGAGAACATTCCAGTCATTCTGCCCTTGTTTCACTCTGCTTGCCCTCTGCAGGCGGGAGAGTCAACTGAGCGAACCAGCACTGGGCGCAGATGTTGGATTGTGTGTTGTCTTGACTTAGGTAATGGCTTCAAATCTCTGTAATTCGGCTCTTGTCCCCCAACACTCTGTAACCTCTGCAAAAAATTCCTCTGTCAATTCTTCTTCCATGCCCCCTGACTCTTTAACTACTCCAATTTCCACCATGGTCCGCCACCATATGCGTAGCCGATGCGGTGGCACGCGAGGCAGAAGCTCTTGCTCCCCTACTTTGCATAGCCATAATTCGGCTTCCCCTGCCTCCTCTACTGAAAATCCCCACCAGTATAGTCTTGCAGGTCAGTATCTGAATACCAGAAGTGGCAGAGGCAGAGCCTGCCTCCACTGCTCAAGACACGAAGAGGCGGCGGTACGCACTACAACCTTTCCTCTACCTCCACATCAGGTTCCTCACACGATGCAGTTTCGGTTCCGTAGCTCTTTGAATTGCCCGGTTGTTGTTGCCACCGTCTCCATCTCCATTATTGAAGAGACTGAGCAGCACATTCCCATGACCATTTCCATGGAGGAGACGCATAGAGCTGGCCCAAGCCGGAACAGGGGCAACAATGACGAGTACGAAGGTAATGGAGGTTGGAACAGAAGGCATGGGAAAGCCATTGTTGGCAGCTCGCATGATGAATTGGTCATTCAAAATGACACGTGGGCTATGGAAAGCCATCTGGAGGACACATCGAGCTTGCAGGTTGTGGCTGGAAGTAGGGAGGGAGGACATCAGGCAGCGAGACGTGGCGAGGCGGACAACCCGGATGACTGGGCGTGTCCAAATGTGGAGGAACCTACTCCGGATGACCTTGTGACGCGTGTCACATCTGCTAGGTGGCATTTCTTTTAGTTCTTGGTCCAATTTTGTCTTGTTTATGTGCCCTCAGGGTAATCTTCTGGTTGGTTGGTCCAGTCAGAACAAATTGTTGTTTTCTAGGTGGTTTTTGATGTTGGTTTTGATCGATTGGTCTCATTAGGAAAACTGTGGGTTAAATCTGGTTGTATTTTGGACATTTTTTCTTTTGGATTGGTTTCCCCTTTTTTGGGGCAGTCTCAGACAATTTTCATGGTTGCGTGTTGAATAAGGCCGAGTCCCTTTATGGCCAGGAAACTCTATAACTACTTTTTGTATTATATCAATAGATTAACCTTAATTAGAAAATAAATAAATAAATAAAATTTCTTGGTGACCAAAGCCAAAGAAATGCATTTAATAAATTGGTATTTTTAATACTGTTGTTTTAAATACTAGTTTCATTTTATAATGGTAGGAATGTCTCATTTTATTCATATTTGTGCACTATTGTCGGTATGAGTAATTTGTCTCAATCATATGTTATTATTTATATCTGCTCTTATGTCTTGAATTCTGATTTCTGAGTAACTATTTATTTAGAAATTTGTCTTTTAATATCGATTTAACAAATAATGATATGCTGTGAACTATTTCCTTGTATTCTTGTTTAATTATTTGAACTATTGATTTAACAATCTGTTGACACCTAATCTTCATGATTGGGGGAATTTTATGTAAATAAATAAATTAGGAATGTGAACAATCATTGGGAGATGAACTGAACAATCACTCCTTATTGTATATAACAATGACCTACCTATGGAATAAAAGACAAATCAGTTGTTTGTTTTGTGGAGTTACTACCTGGCCTGACATGGTATTAGAGCCAGCTCCTTGTTTTAGCTATTATGCTCCTGTAACTCGCTGCCCTAGCCTCAGCCTCTGCCTCTACCTTATTCCCCTCTGTCCTGAAATAACCTGCCTCTGCCATATTCCTTTCCAGCACAGCGCATCTGTCCATACTATCCAGACAGAAGTGTTGTACCATTCATGTTTTAGCGCTGATGACTGAGTGGTGTATGCTGAAGGAATCTACATTGAATACGCTGGTCAATTGAATACATTGGTTGCTAAGACATCTTGGTTGTGACTATCGATGGCATGGGAATCGGTCTCAGGATTCTGTTCGTTTCCATATATCTTGAATTTTTATTATTTACCTTCGCCTTTACGTTGCATAGGTTCATAGCGTATTGTTTGCCTTACCATTACGCTGCATGACTCCCTAGGGTTTGTCAGCATAGTCGTTTTAAAGTTTTTTTGCATCTTTACACTCAAGATAATCACTGCATAAGTTCAAAGGCTTTTTGTGTCTACTCTGAAATTCGCTCCTGGCGGTCTTTTCGTTTCTTCCTGGTATCAACATTTGTATTGAATGCGGAATGGTGTCAGACATTTGTATTGAACTGCATTTGAATGCTATTGAATGGTGCTTTGGTATTGAACAGCGTACAAGTTGGTATTGAACTGCATTTGAATGGTATTGAACAACGTACAAGTTGCTCCTGGTATTAACGTTGCCCTATTGAACGGTGCTTTGGTATTGAACAGCGTACAAGTTGGTATTGAACTGCATTTTAATGGTATTAAATTGCGTTGAATGGATTTTTTAACACAGCATTCCTTGCTCATAATCGACTGGAGGTCTATATTATTGTTGCACATGGTATAATCCAGTGGTTTTAACGCTATCCCATTGCACTATGTGGTTGAATAGTATTTAAACTGTGGCTTTATTAAGTGATATATGCCACCTATGGACTGCATTTGAATCCGTCCGGCGAATGGTCTATGGCATATATATTGAATGGTATATATATTGAATGATATATATATATATATATTGAATGGTTTTCATTTGTGTGTAGAGCTCTTGTTTAAAAGAAAAAAAAAGGGGGAGGTGATATCGAAATACTATATGGGGATATTTTATAAATTTTGGAGACATTTGAAGAAAACATAGTGCATAAAGTATTTGAAATCTTTTTGCCTTTTTGAGTACAATTTCACTGTATATCAGCAGAAGTATTTTTCTATCAGCAGAAGTTTTTTTTTACAGAATGCATTCAATCATCTCTATGGTAGGAATAGTTCTCACTGGCAAGGAGAACTATCCTGATTGGTCTGGAATGATACAACACACCCTCATCTTCAATGAGTTGTGGAAATGAGTGTGTGTTGGAGAAGGAGACAGTGACCCAGAAAAGCCTACCTCAGACAAAGAGCTCGCCATTTGGGAAAACAAGAACAGCAAAGCTTATCCATTAATCGCAGCATCTATAAATAAATAGGTGAGTCACCATATTTCATCATATTCAACTGCCTTTGAAGCTTTACAAAAGCTGAAAGAACTCTATGACTCACATTCTGCACTTGAAGTCGTCCAACTCATGATTAAACTCTTCACTCTTGAACTGCAAAATAATGATCCTCTTGCTCTTGCATCTGAAATAAAGTCTATAATGCATGATATCAAATCCACTAAAGTTGAGCTGGATATCCCTCTTATTGCTTTTCTCAAGGCACTTTATCCTACTTACTCCAATTATCTTGAGTCTTTGCAAGCAAATGGAAATCTCAAAGATATGACCTTTGACTCTCTTGTGAAAAATTTTGCTAAAAGAGAAAAAACCTTTGGAAAGAAGACAACCCCTGAGTCTTCTGAAGAGACTGTGTGCCTTGCTCATAAAGAAAAACATCCTACTCAAGATTCTACAAGAGGAAGAGGTGGACAAAGAGGAAGAGAAAGATATTTCAGAGGCAGGGGGCAGACATTCTCAAGGAGAAAAGGCAGATTTACACTGTATTCGCTGCAAAAGAAATGGATCACATGATGCATCCACATGCAAGCTACCATGGGACAAAATTGAGCAGAAAAGAAACCAAAAGAGAGGTAAAACTGATGATATAGACAAAGTTAAAGCACCTGAATCTGCTCACTATGTTGAGGCACAATGTAACATTGGAGTAAATGAAGATTTCTTTAATGCCTCACTTGCTTCCCGGAATAATGACTGGTTGCTTGATTCAGGAGCAACCTGTCACATGTCTCATAGAAAATATGTTTTTCAAGATTTCATTGACAATGTTGATGGAGCAGTATACTTTGTAGATCAGTCAAAATCAAGCCATCAGGGCTTGGCACAATCAGGCTTAAACTGCCTGGTCTTCCAAACTTTCTTCTGGATCATGTTCTATATCTCCCACAGCTCAAGAGAAACTTGTTGTCCTTGGTCCACATCCGCTAGCAAGGTAACTCCATTCATATGTTTGATGGAAAGCTTGAGGTAAGAAAAGCATGTGATCACTCACTTGTCATGAGGGGAATAGAAGAAGAAAGGCTTCTCAAACTGCAAGGAACATCTGCTCATGCACAAAATTTCTCATACAATTCTCATCATGAAGAAGGTACACTTCCATCAAGTTTATTATGGCATGCTAGATTTGGACATTTAAACTATGACAGTCTCCACTTATTGAAGAAAAATGGTGTTGTTGGTTTGCCTACAATTCCTAAAAAAACCTAAGCAATGTGATGCATGCATTCTAGGAAAGCATAGCAAACAGTCCTTTCATGACTCACATTCAAGAGCACATAGGAAGCTTGAACTTATTCATTCAGATTTATATGGTCCAATGCATGTTCCTTCTGCAAATGGAAATAAATATATCATGACATTTATTGATGACTACACCAGAATGTGTTGGGTTTATTTATTGAAGAACAAATCTGATGCTTTCCTAAGATTCAAGAATTTTCATAAATGGATTGAAAATGATGCACAATCTCATATTGGGTCTATTCGCACTGATAATGGAAAAGAATATACATCAAATGAATTTGAACACTATCTTCGCCAACATGGGATTAACATCAAACAACTGTGCCTTATAATCCCCAACAGAATGGTGTAGCTGAAAGAATGAACAGAACGATTTTGAATATGGTACGATCCATGCTTTTTTTCAAAAATGTAAAGATAATGTTTTGGGCTGATGTTGTTCTATGTGC
>APFE030016044.1:0-11754 GCA_000404065.3 Pinus taeda | reverse complement strand
ATTTAGTTTTAGACTCATATTGCTAATTCACTCCTAACTCTTTTTCACATGATCAATTTAGCTAAAGGCAGAATGTTAAGGGAGAATTAAGTAGTGTGATTTGTCACTTAATTTTTGCATTTAGAGGAGTTAGAGTAGTGTTCTTGCTTTCAGCTGAGTTAATGTAGATGTCATTTTCACTCTTGTCAGCAGTAAAGGTATTGGACTAGTGCCATTGGTCTTTTTGTTTGATGCTTTACTTTCATTCGAAGCTTTAATTCCATTCCAAGTTATTGTTCAAGTTTTCTCTTTAAAATTCAAGAAGCATTTAGAAATTGCCACATACACACACATTCACTCACTTGTTTATAACTTCATCACATCACATTAGGAAGATAAGTTAGACATAAACTAAAAGTGACAAAAAGAACTAGGAAAGGCTGCTTAAGTATATATTGTACACTTCACTTCATCAGCCTACGAGCCCCGGGTTGACAATTTATGATAGCAATTTAGACAACACTAAATTGACCAAACACACCCATCGTGATCCCTCCTTCTAATGTTGATATTATGAATAATTCCTCCCCTATTCTCTACCTTTCTTCATCCATGGGATCGATATATTCAGACTCTTTAGGAGTTTCCTATTGTGCTTCTTTCAAACCTACTTCGAAAGACACTTTGGTCTCAACATCCGTAGATGTCACATCTACTAGTCATTCCCCCAACCATTTTGATAATGCGAATGTGAACCTTTTCTCTCAAGAAGTTGTCTCATGTAGTTCCTCATCATCATATGGTCCTTCTTCCTACCATCCTCCCATATTTAATTTTTATGAAGACATCATGGAAGCCATGACCACCCCTGATTATCCTTGGGATGATATTCACCATCGTGCATACTTCCTTCTGCAGCAAACACACGATCAATATTTTTTTGAATCTAAAAACATAATCCATGGTGAGGTCGACTGATTCAAAAATCCCGTTCCTACACCAAATGCTTTCAAAGAAGGAAATATGGCTAACATATTCCCTACCATAAAAATTAACATCTCAAATACACTAGGGGTTAAAGAAAATATCATCTTGGGTGGAATTGCACCCCCGAAGAAATTGAAGCTTACACTGGGTTATTCAAATAATTCCGTGATTTTTTCTCATTATCCTATTCTGAGATGCCCATACTCGATCCCACCATTATTGAACACCATATCAACACATGGATCGATTCCATTCCTTTCCTCTAGAAGCAAAGGCCTATCCATCCTTCCTAATGCGATGATATTAAAGATGAAATCGATAAGCTCAAGCAGACTGGTTTTATTTATCCCATTGAATACACCACATGGGTGTCCAATCCTATTCTTGTTCTAAATAAATAAGGCACAATTCGTGTTTGTATGAACTTCCGTGATCTAAAAAAAGTTTGTCCCAAATAAATTTTCCCCACACCTTTCATATACCAAATCATTGACGAGTGTTTGGGACATGAGATCCTTTCCTTTATGGATGGATTCTCAGGGTACGATCAGATTCATATCCACTGTTCTGATCAGCTCGAAACTACTATTAACGATCCCTAGCAAACCTTTTCTTATCAGTTCATTCCTTTTAGTTTAAAGAATGTTGGGGAAAATTTTCAGTGTTTCATGTCGTATTATTTTCATAACTTGGCTCACATTATCCTTTCATATCTAAATGACTTCACCGCTCATTCCAAGCTCTGGTCATGACGCCTTGATGATTTATGTACCTTCTTCTTATGATGTTGCAAGTATAACATTTTCATCAATCCCCTTAAGCATGTCTATTGTGTTCCTTTTGGTTGTCTTTTAGGCTCCATAATGTCCAAATATGGTATCACCCTTGATCCTCTCAAAGTTAAATTCATTCTTGAGCTTCCTCCTTCGCACACCCTTCACCAGTTATGAATCCTTGAAGGTAAAGGCAACTTTCTTTCTCGATTTGTTCCTATTTATGCCACCACTTCTCATGGGTTTGTTAGATTCCTTTGATCTAACATTCCATTTATTTGGGATGACCAAGCTCAAAAGTATTTTGATGCCCTCAAACATGTTCTCACTACCGCTCCCTTGATCATCCTAGCTAACTTTGAGAGGGATTTCATCTTGTACATCCCAACTTCCACTTATTATGTTGGTAGGGTCCTAATATAGGAAGATGGTTCTAGGACTGAGCATGTCATCTACTATGTCAGTAAGAACCTTAGTGTTCCCGCTATGCCCTATTCTCATGAAGAAAATTTGGCCCTGGTAATTGTGTTCTCTTTGCAGAAACTACGTCATTATCATTAGGGGAATTTTGAGGTCTAAAATGGGCCTCCGAAGGAAATTTTAAAATAATAGTGGAAATAATAAAATAAGATTATATTACATCATCAAATTTTAGAGGGAAAAATAAAAAGCTATTTTTTTCAACTCGTATTTTCAACTTATCTCTCTATGGGTTTACTCAAATTTTGAACAACAAAACTTGTTGGATGCAAAATTTGATTCCTCATCCAAGGAGTACCCATGTTACATACTTTTGATGAACATTTCTACATGAAAAATGAGAAATATATGAAAAACGTGATTGCAATCACATTTTTTTATGTATTCCTCGTTTTTCATGTAGCAGGGTCCATCGAAAGTATGAAGCATGGGTAAGTCTATCGAACGTATGAAGCATGGGTAATCCTTGGATGAGGAATTGAATTTTTCATCCAACGAGTACTCCCGCTCGAAATTTGAGTAAAATGTTAGGGAGATAAGTTGAAAATATGTGTTGAAAAAGTAGTTTTATTATTTTAATTTTTTTTAAAACTTTTTACTTTTTACTCCAAAAATGGTGAATCATCCCCCACGGTTGACATCATCATCTTGAATCCTATTGGTTCTTATAAAGTTTATTTTGGTTGTACATTTTTCTCATGAAGCCCAATTTAGACCTCAAAATTCCCCTAATGATCCTCACGTGTACCACCAAGGTTGTGACTAATTCTAACCCCATGGCCTTTCTATTGATTCGGCAAATAATTAATAGGAAGTATGCCTGCTGGATCGTCATCCTCCAAGAATTTGATTTGGAATTTGTCATGCCCAAAAGTAAGTAAGGTTTAGCCATTGTTGAATTCATTTATGAATTTCATACTGGTGTGCCATATCTGCTAGTAAATTATGGCCTCTCAAATAAACACTTGTTCACTATAACCTCAGATGATCATTGGTCTAGCAGTTTCCTTACCTAGTTGGGAACCTATAAATTCACTCCCCATATCAATCATAATGATCAACAATAGATTCGACATCAATCCCATTTCTATCTTCTCATCGATGATGATATTTATCATCGTGGTGTCAAGATTGACCTTCGTTGTTGTCTCACCCATGCTGAAGCAAAGAAAGTGTTCAATGCCTATCACAGTGCTTCTTGTGGTGGTCATCAATCTGAATGGCCGCTACCTAAAAAATCATGCATGCCTAATAGTTTTTGCCTTATCTCTTTAGCGATTGCGTTGGGGAAATAAAAAACTGTCCCAATTGTTAATTATATGCCCGTTTGGCTCGAGCTCCACCTGCTAGACTCCATCCTATCATTGTCATCGACCCTTTTTGTAAATGAACCATTGACTTTATGGAGTGTTGACCTCCATATGTTAATAGCCATAAGTATATTATTGTGGCCATTGACTATTTCACCAAATGGGCTAAAGCCATGCCCACATTTAATAACACCACAACCACAACCCTGCTTTTCTTTAATCATGTTATCACTCGATTTAGGGTTCCAAATCAATTGGTTTCCAACCATGGTTAAAAATTTCAAGATGATATTTTGCATGAGCTATCTTCATTGTTGGGTTTTGAACACAATATTCATTGTCTTATTACCGCCAAGGCAATGGCCAAGCTGAAGTTGTGAATAAAATCCTTAAAATTATGCTTCAATAGATGATGAATAAACACAAGACCAATCGATATCTTATGATTTTTCCTACATTGTAAAATCCACCCTCTTACCTTTCATGAAGGTGACCTTTTTCTTGTCTATAACCAAGCTCTTGATGTCCTAGGGCATGGGACGTTTGAACCATTATGGTTCGATCTGTTAGAAAATTATATATTACAGAGCAATGGAACACATAAAATATTGCAGAAATATAAACACAGAAAACACATAAAACAAGAGAGACACAGATATACGTGGTTCACCCAGTTTGGACTACGTCCATGGAGAAACTGCCAGTCCTTCTTTTTATATTATCCAGCAAACTAAAGAGATACAACCTACAACAGATCCGCTGTAATTCCCTCTTTGCTCTCAATCTCCTCTCTCTTCCTCACTCAAAATATAGATCTACATAGACGCAATACAATTCCCTCATATGTAGTGAGGGGTTGCCTTCTAGGGTGAAAAACCCTAAATTAAACATAACTTCTACGTTAGATCATCCTTCTAATGAACAACGTAGATTGACTAGAAATTACTAGACTTTTACAAGGCAATTTTACATTTGTTTTTTAGCTTTGGGGGCACTGCCCCTGAACCCCCCAGCCAGGGGGGATTAACGCCGCTGGACCCCCGCGAGGGGGACAAGTCCCCGCGGCACCCCCCCACATGGAGGGGTGTACAGTCTTCCTGGGGTATACATCCCGCTGAAACCTTTGAATATAGAAGATAATCAGGCTCCACACCCAAAACGATCCTTATATCATTGGTAAGTGTTTGCGAAAGGGGTACACTTTTTAGAATGTCTAGAAGGAAAATTTTTTCCCAACCCTCATAACTCACTTTACCTAAAGAATTTTTACCCATAGCATTTCCCATTGAAATGCATGTCATTTTTTATTTTCTACATTTATGTAGCTTGCATCCCCGATCATCTCGTTTGTTTTCTTCTTATTGCCTTTCATATGGATCCATCATCCATACCACATTTTAGTTATTTCAATGGTATGAGTCGCTTCTCTAGGAATCTAGCCTGATAGCTTGGGCCATATTCACCCCTTTGCATTCATTAGTCCACTCCAACGATGTCTACATTGGATCTACTACCAATAACCAAGCCAAATATGATGCAGTGATAGGTTTATTAGTCGATGCCCTTGATCATCACATCCTTCACCTTCATGTTTTTCTTGATTCCTTGCTACTTGTCATGGAATTGAATGTTGTCTATCATATGCATAATCCTGTCCTTATAGAAAATATCTATGAGTTTAATCATGTTTCTAGAGTACAAAATAACTATGTAAATACCACTGAAAATGATATTCTAGATTTCCATTTATCACATGCATATACAAGAAGAAATCCATAACATAAACAAATGGTGAACTACATTGTCACAAAAATATGTGTAACCATATTATGTATCATAATATCCAACATATAGTGTTTGGAGTCTACTACTCTAAATACATCCAACATGCTTATTTGATGTTACATACACAAATGGGGGTACACACGCCCCATATGCCTATTCACTGTCCTCTAAACGATCCCATGCCAATGGATCCATTCCCCTGGCTCGTAAGTCTCGAAATACCTAATCGGCCATCGCTATATGCCTAGTGATACCTTGTAACTACGAGGCAATATTGGTACATGCATCTTCAAAATGATATTCTAGCTCATGCCACCCACGCTCTGTCACCTCAGTTAGTTGCAACTCGAACCTATGATGGACGTCCTCCCATAATGCATCACTATCTGCTCTCTACTGTGATGTTGATCCTATCTAATCTGCGGCCCCAAGTGTTGTAGCTCATCTTGTATATCTTGCTAGCCTCACCGGTGCCATATCTACATGTCAAAATTTTGAAAATTACTACCACATACACATATTTTTTAAACTATACATGCAACCAAAATATAACAACTATCACTTACCATCTAGGCCCCATGCTCATCCTAGCAATAGTGGTAGGTTAGGATATCCTTGAAAATTCATTCCACTATATGGAAAGTCATACATGTATAATGGAATCTGATCCCAATGAGTGAAGAACTCAG
The DNA here is from genome assembly GCA_000404065.3 of Pinus taeda. Lineage (NCBI taxonomy): Eukaryota > Viridiplantae > Streptophyta > Pinopsida > Pinales > Pinaceae > Pinus > Pinus taeda. The sequence continues at coordinate 5,751 of APFE030016044.1, read as the reverse complement.
GTTGAAACACCTGTATGACTTCCTCTCCTCCACCTCATCGCAGTGGCTACCCTTAGTGGCATATCCTGGGCTCCTATGGGTCCCCATCATGGATATATATGTGTCGACGGATGGTAGGGATCTTCTTAAATAATAATGGGCATAAAAATATCCGAAATGAAAAGTTATCATTGGCCCACTACTTACATAGACTCAACTAACATTTCAACGATGTCAACAACATCTAGGTCCACCCATAGTAGGTCCCTCCAAAGACACTCTTCATGAACATCATCTGCCCTCCAGAAATGTGGTGGAAGGTGTTAGTATCCTATATTATAGTAGTAAAAAAAACAAGTTTTGTATTTTCAAATGTGTAATGGATTTGCTATGATCTTGTAGAGAACAAGATATTGGTCTTAGTGTAGAATAAAGATTTCATAATTGTTGTAATTATGTTAGAGTGCATGAAAGATCATGTAAATATTTATTAATTCCCTAAGAAGTTGAGTTAAGTGAGTCTAGGGTCATGTCTCACAAAATCCATGAGTGAGGTCATAGTGTCTTGTCTTATTAACATTGACATAGATTTGTAGGATCAGTATGGATAGTTAGAGTGTCAAATCACATTGTTCCATGACATCACACTGGTACAAAGGTTATGAGACATGTGTTATGCTTCTGACAGCTACAATGCTTTCATGTTTAAGGTTCAAACTTTCAATCATTGCCCTTGAAACACAGATTTAGCCATCGCAGGAGTTCAAAGGTTTGTTTAACTTCCAAAAATACCACAGATCCATTCATTTTTCAATTGAGAACTTGTTGGGCATTACTTGTGGTTTGTTGTGCAAATTTTGCAGGGGAGGAGTTGCGCTCAGAGACAAGAGTGTTAGGTTGTGCTATATTATTTCCATGACTAGCCCCAGTAATTAAGCTGGGGGGTTATAGGGAGCCGAAAGCCCCCCCTTCATTGTGTTGGGTGCAGCAAGGGGGGGGGGCGGGGGGGGGGGCGCGGTCACAGGAAGGGCAGAGAAGCCCCCTGTATCAAGGGGTTTGAGGGGTCGGTAGCCCCCTCTACGGGGTTTGGGAAGTTCCCTGAAGATTTTTTTTTTTTTTTTTTGGACCCTATATTTAGGTAGGCAGACCTACCTGTGGTTTTGTGCATGGATTTCACACATGGTTTTGGACATGATGGTTTTTGGATCATGGTGTTTTGTAGATCTAGTCAAGGGAACTATGGTTTCTAATCCAGGGTTAATGGATTGGGGTTTATGGATGCTTCAACATGTATATATATGTATTGTAACATTGAAAGGAACATAATGAAAAATGAATCTGGTAGTCCTGGTTTTGGGATCCAGGGGAAATCTCTATGTATATTTGTTTTGTGCTATGTTCTTGCCATAGTTTATTTTATATTTTTAGATTTCTTATGTAGGTAATTTCTGTATGCAGTTAAAACCTACAAAGGGTTGTGCTCATAGACAGTTAAGCTAGTGGTTAATTGCTTATTCCAAGTGCCAATTCTTATTTCCTTGAATCATTGTCTTGCATGTTGTTAAAATTACCCCTATCTGTTGAGAAAAATGCATTAAAGACCCTGCAGAACTCAACTTTTTAAGCTTGCTGCGTTTCCTGGAGAATATGTTGTGCTTCACCTTAGTCATTTCATTTTGTGTTGTTACCTCCATCAAATATCAAACTTAGTTTGCCACCCATATTATGAAAGCCTAACATTCCATTTAATTATGTCATTTGAAAACGCATTTCTTGTTGTTGTGGCCCTCAAAGATCAAGAAATGCTTTTCTTTCATGCGTTGCGCTTCTTGTTGTGCTCGTCTTTTTTATTTTCCCACTATGAGATAAGAAAAATTTCAACTGTTATTTTTTGTTTGAGAGGTGAGTTTTATTTTCCAAGTCTTCTATATAGGGTTTTCCATCGTAAATTGTCATAAAATCCTAATCTAAAGCTTGATTTAATCATTTATACCCTATTGTTGCGCTTGATTGCATATATTGAAATTGCACTAAAAAAATCTAGAGTTCATCTCTACTGTGAAAATAATAACAACTCCAGATAGAAAGAAGCACAAGGGAGGAAACATAGTTAGGTTTGAGCCACAAACTCACCTTAATCAACTCAGACCCAACAATTAGAGTTGCATTTGTTCAAGTTGTATGCATTATATTTTGTGATAAGTTCTAGGGATACAGTGTACAGTTCACCAAGGAGTTTGCTTTGAATTTAATTGGACTGGATGTTAATATTAGAGAGCTAACTTTCTTGGTGTCATATGTCACCATTTCAATTGCAACAGAGATTCCTTTACGAGGATAAAAGTGGTTCAAGGGCATGCCTCTTGACATAGCCAACTACAAAGATTTATTGAAACCAAAGCACAAATACAAGGGTTATGGAGCTATTGTACCAAGAGAATACGTGTTTGAACCATAGATCAAACTAATGAAGGTAATCCAAAGATACTTCACTTGTGAAGGCATGTTTGGGAGGATCTTTTAGTATAATTTTAGGTTGTTGATGCACTTGACAATAAAAGTCCCTTTGAATCTTCCTTCCTATTTTTTTTGAAGCCTTAGTAAGATGGAAGACAAGGTGCAAGGTAGGTAAATCCAAGTGGAACCCAGTCTTTTCCATTTCTCTCTCACTTAGTTATTGGTGGTAGAAGATGTTGGGTCCCTATAATACTAGTGATTACCCCATTACTATTGTAGTTGTACCCCTTATTAATATTGTTGTGCCCTATTGCCCATTTGTATTACTGGCCCCAAGAATCCCTCTATGTTTATTTTTTGGCTTATTTATTATTGTTAGGTCTGCTGGGTTATATTGTGACTCCTTAGACTCCTATATATAGAAAGGAGGTTTTTTCATTTGAATCATCCAAGAATTGTTCATTAATGTAATGTAAAGGAGGTTGCCCCCTCGAAGAGGCTGAATTTTAAGGCATTGATCTATCTTTTCTATCATTTTCTTGAGCTGGTTTCATAACATTTGGTATTAGAGCTTTGGATTCTATGGTTTCATCGCTGCAAACAGGTCAGCATGGGATTTTCGCTATAAACTCTTTTCTGCGACGTTTAAGAAGTGAAAAAAAAACCATTTGAGACAAAATCGCACTGAACCTTGGGTCCGAATTTTAGAGCTTTTCGCGCTATATTTGCGGAGATATGATCTGAAGAGGTTGGTCTTTTTGCAGACTCTTGAATTACATTCCAAACAGGTGACCTGGGGAAAATCATCATAACTTTCTCTCTGAGCATCAGATTGAAATTTTGTAAGAAGGTACAGAAAGAGGACAAACTGTAGTTTCTTGTATATATTTTTTAGAGCCAAAGGTCAAAACAGAGACACGTGGCACACCATACAAGTTCTCTCTACTGAATTAGTCTATAATCAGGTCACTGTGGGAGATTTGGCATAACTCTTCATTGGAGAATCCAACTGGGGTCAGACTGGTGGCATTGCAAAAGGACACAGAGGGCTACCGTAGGTCGCAATTTTAGAATTGGATGATCCGAAATTATAGAGATACATCAGAGGCAATATTGAGCTCCTACAAAGTGAAAAAAGGTGTGTATATTTTTTAAATTTTTTCTTAAGCTTGGATTGAAAAATTATTTTGAAGGAATTCAAAGGGCATAGTAGAGCATTAGTATCGATAACTGATGCCCCTAGGAAAGAAAATGCAAACACCTAGTAAGAAATCTGAAAGCTCTAGCATGACTCATGAAGAAGAGGAAGAAATTCTACATGATATATCAAAATTACAAGACCAAGTGCAACAAATTTCACTCTCACAAAAGCTAATAGAAGCTAAGATAAATGGCGTGGAATCTAAGATAAAGGGCGTGGAAGCCAAGATTGACGATTTGAAGATAGATTTGAGGGCAAATTTGACAAATTTTCTACAAGAAATACTTACTAATGGTGAAAGGGGAGTAAAGGAAACTCATGATGCGAACAAAGGAAATGTTAATCTTGATTTCATAGACTCTAATGTTGGATCGAAGACACACCATATTCCAAAAATTGATATGAGGAAGTTTGATGGCAAGGATCCCACAAAATGGATATTACAAATGGAGCAATTTTTTGATCTCAATAATGTGCAAAACACACAAAAGGAACGTATTGAAACTTTATAGTTGGAACCAAATTAGTTTGTATGGTATCAATGGCTTTGCTCTCATAAACAATTTATCACTTGGGCAATTTTTACGGAAGAATTGATAGCACATTATGAGGATACAAAAAGTAACACTTTTTTTAGCCAATTGATAAGTCTCAAACAAAAGGGTTCAATAATGGAGCACATTGAGGAGTTCCAAAAATTGAACATAAGGGTAAAAGATATACCAGAGGAGCATAGGATTGATGTGTTCATAGGGTCTTGAAAGGATAATATCCAACATGATGTTCGCCTTTGGGAACCTGATTCATTAGAGAAGGCATTCAAGTTAGCAAGAAAAATGGAAAGCAAAATAATGGAAACCAGGAAGCATACCACTCACATCCCTAAAGACGGAAGTGGTGTTGCCGCTAGTCTTCCACAACCTATAAGGTTGACACCACAACAATTGGAAGAAAAAAGAGCAAAAGGGCTTTGTTACAGTTGTGATAGCAAATACACTAAAGGTCATAAGTGTGCTGAGAAGAAATTATTCTACATAGATTGTGAAGAGGAAGAAGAAAAGGAGCAAGAAAGGTCAAAAGAAGAGGATATACTCCAGGAACAAAGCCTAGATGAAGAATAAATGAATTCGACGATATCTTGTAATGCATTGGCGGGAATTACCACTCTTCAAACCATCAAGATAGAAGGACAAATCAAGAAGAAAAAGGTAATAGTGTTGATTGATTCAGGAAGTACCCACAATTTTATTCATGGTAAGGTAGCAAAAGAATTGAATTGCTTCCTATATCCAGCACCAGAGTGTCAAGTGATGATTGCAAATGGAGGAACAATAAATTGCTCTGGAAAATGCCATAATATCAAGCTATCCATGGGAGAATATGTATGGACTAGCCCAATGCTTTCCATTCCAATGGGAGGTGCTGATGTTGTACTAGGAGTCCAATGGCTACAATCCTTGGGTACAATAGCTTTTAATTTTCAAGAACTTTTCATGAAATTTCTATGGAAGGAAAGGAAGTTGTATTAAGGGGTATTGCAGGGAAACCAGGAAAGGTAATCAGCTCTAATGGTATGACAAAGCTTCTAAAAAAGGAGCAAAGAGGTGTAATTGCACAATTATGTTCGCTAGATGTTTCCACATCGGAATCATCTATTTTTCCAGATCTCCAAAAAGTCTTGGATAATCATTCCAAGGTATTTGAGACTCCTAAAGGTCTCCACCTGTGCGTGATCATGATCATGCTATTCATCTAATTCCAGGAAGTGTTCCTCCGAACATCAGGCCGTACAGATATCCCTATGTCCAAAAGAGTGAAATTGAATGTATGGTTGCAGAAATGCTAGAGGCTGGTATAATTACACCGAGTCAAAGTTCTTTCTCTGCTCCAGTAGTATTGGTGAACAAGAAGGAAGGATCATGGCGCATGTGTCCGGATTATAGGGAGCTCAACAAGCTCACTATCAAAGATAAGTTCCCCATTCCTGTCATTGATGAATTACTCGATGAATTGCATGGATCAATTTACTTCACCAAGTTGGATCTTTGTTCAGGATATCATCAAATCAGAATGAAGATTGAAGACATTCCGAAAACAGCATTTAGAACTCATGA
>APFE030016043.1:71708-98752 GCA_000404065.3 Pinus taeda | reverse complement strand
GCCTCAAGGAGGACGTACTCCAGCACATCAGGGAGTGCGATGTTTGCCAGAGGAACAAGGGAGAGATGAGCCATCCCGCGGGATTATTGCAGCCTCTTCCCATTTTGGAGGGGAAATGGGAGAGTATTTCGATGGATTTCATCACAGGGTTGCCATGGTACATGGCAAGGATTGTATCTTTGTTGTCGTTGATCGACTGACAAAGTACGCACATTTTTTTGCCATATCCACACACTATACAGCAGCATAAGTGGCCGAGCTGTTCTTTAGAGAGATCTTCAGGCTACATGGTCTTCCTAAGACCATCGTCAGTGACAGGGACAACGTTTCATGGGCGGGTTTTGGCAGGAGCTTTTCCGGTTGGTGGGGACAGAGTTGACACTGAGTACCAGTTATCACCCACAGATGGACAGACAGACAGAAATAGTTAACAAGTGGTTGGAGAGCTACTTGCGTAACTATGTCAGTGGGTAGCAGCGAGCGTGGCTGAAGTGGCTACATCTGGGGGAGTATTGCTACAACACTACACATCACATGTCCATTGGTATGTCACCATTCTATGCCTTACATGAGTATCATCCTTTATCTTTTGCTAACGTGATGTTTGGTGATAGTAAGGCTCCTAGAGCCAAGATTTGGATCCAAGAGAATTAGGATATCCTCCGAGCTCTCAAGGATAACATGGCTACAGTGCAGAACTAGCAGAGGCTGTATGCCGATAGGGGTTGGGCGGAGAGACAGTTTGAGGTAGGGGACATGGTCTACCTACGGTTACAGCCATACCGACAGTCGTCACTGAAGCAGAAGGGGGTGAGAAGCTCAAGCCCGCTTTTATGGGCCATACAGGGTGACATGCCGGATTGGACAGGCTGCATATGAGTTGGAGCTGCCCCAAGGCAGCAAGATTCATAATGTATTTCATGTATCATGCCTGATGAAGGCATTGGGGCAGCAGGTGACGGTGACAGATGAGCTACCACCCATGGATGATGAGGGGCATTTGGTGTTGTAGCCAGAGGCTATTATTGATACCAGGGAGAGGTCGTTGCGGAGCAGGACGGTTCGGGAATTCTTGGTGAGGTGGAAGAATTTGCCGGATGAGGATGCCACTTGGGAGAGTGAGAAGATTTTGCAGCATCCATCACTTCAGTTGCTTGAGGACAAGCAACATTTTGCTAGGGGAGACTGTAATATTCCTAATTAGCCATGGCTAATTGGAATATTCGATTTTGTCCGATTTTTGCCTTCTATAGTTACTTGTAAATAAAAAGTGAGGACGGGGGACATAACTCACTTTTAGAATAAAAAGTCACTTCCTAGTAGCACGTTGTGACTTGAAGGGGGAACTAAGGGGGCCAAAGGGGGACACAGAAATGGGGCCCACGCAGACACATGGAGGGACTGCGCAAGAGGGAAGGAACACATGGTAAGAAGAGGATCATGTAGGAGAAGGGGAGCCCTAGGGATTGTGAGAGGTAGAGGCTATAAGATGGAGAGGAACCCCTTCATTTTGGATTCATTCAGTTATGTGCATTTTGAGCTAGTCATTTTGACTTCTGAGCACGCTGGTTGTTTAGCTAGTCTGCAGCACTGTTTAGTGCATCGAGTGTCTCCATTCGGAGATCTCACCCTTAACCCCGGGGGACTTCGAGTGCCTGCTCGGGCAAAGTATTTCCATCGGTATTTCAGCAGTAGTTTTATCAACATCTCAGCAGCAGTTTCATCAGCTTTTTGGAGGACTGCGCAGCACTTGGAGAGAGACACAGTTCTTTTTGGTTGTAGTGCTGGATTGGGGTTTTGCAGGTGGATTTATGCTGGGAGATTGAGCAGGGGCCTAGCTCTTGTCTCGTTGGAGGATTTTTGGCAGGGTTTCAGGCAGTGTTTTCGACAGAATATAGAGGGGTTTTCTTCAGTGGCAGTGCAGGGCATCGAGGAACTGCGCAAAACCCCAAGAGGGTGTTTTTCGAAGGTCGGCCATTCTAAGAAAGCTTTCTGGGTTATTCTGAGTTTCTTGAGTAGAGCTCGAATCTAGAGTTTCAGCTTTTTCTGAGGAGGGGACCAACCCCAAATCATCATTTGTTTTCTAGCAGCAGCAACAGGTTACAGCACATCAGCAGCATCCACACAGAGAGGCCATTCTTGTCATTTTGAGAGTATTTCGTCACTTGCCTTCTGCAAGTTGAGGTGCCATATGTCTAATCACCTCTTGTACTCATTCTATTGCTCAATATAATAAAATGGCTTAGCATTTTCTCGCTGCATTTCTTGTGTATCTGCTTATAGTTCCGGTTTACATTATTATATGCGTTTCCACTGTTATTTTATCACTTCTGGGTTATTATATCATTTTCACATATTTGGTTGGAGTTTTTGCTGGGGTTTGAGGAATATTCTGGGTTGGGGATATTACACCTTTTCACGATTATGATTGTTGCCTATCCGTGCCATTGGAGACTCGAGCTGCAACCTATACAATTTGTTGCTTCGAGCTCCAATTTGTCTCTTCTTCTTCCAGCTTGGATGCTTAACATATACTTTCTTTCCAATGAAGTATGCATCGTATGCCTTGTCCTGTAACTGGGACACTGAAATCAGATTCATTCCTAACCCGGGCACATGCAGAACATTGGTGGCTCGGACGCTGGTTTTTGCTTTCGTCTGAAATGCTATGGTGCCTCTCCCTACTGGAGTACACTTCATTCTGTTCCCATAGTAATCTAGAAGTCCATTTGTTTTTCTTGATAGCTCGGGAAATGTTCTCGCACTCCAGTCATATGGGCTAAAGCCTCGCTATCAATGTCCCAAACATCTGCTGATGTTGAACTTGCTAAGCATGCAAGTTCTTCTTCTAATCTGGAGGATAATTCAGAGACATCTTTGTGAAAATTCCTAGACTCGAAAGAACCCCTACTGCAGCAAATCTGAATCTACTTCACCTACTTGATTTTTAAATTACATTTATCAAGTTATTCTTCTGAATATTGAAGCAAATTACTTCTACAACCTACACTAATTAAATATTTCATCTCATGAAACAAAAAACAGAGCGAAGAAGAAGATACATAGGACAAACTTATTTTTGGACATAATAGTCCCGGGAAAAACCCAATGTGGGAAAACCGGTGTAGCTGTCTGAGGGTTTATTAATATGCAGGAGAAATATCTTAATACAAATTTAGGATGCTCATCTAGCAATCACATGCAAAGAAAAATGCTGGCGGAAAATCTGAGTGAGTTTTACCTCACTTCACCTGGCAGTTTCGGCTTTTGCATGATAGGCAGCTTTTCTGCTCTGCGCTGGCCCTTCTGGTTCTGCGTATGGACTACATGGGCCCAGATTGGCCCAGCGTCAGCTCTCTCGGCTACTATGCTGCCTCTCTGCAAGTTCTCTCCGCCTCTCTATCAATATTCTCCCGAAAGTCCTCTCAGATTCTCTCTGCCTCTCTGCTATTGAGTGATCACTTAGTTCGAATTTCTCAGCATCCTAGCCCTAGAAATCAAAGTCTAGATCAATTCTCTCTCTCTTTGTGTTTCCAAATGAACCCCAAGCCTCCATTTCATACTTTTTTTTTTTTTTTTTTTTTTTTTTTTTTTTTTTATTGAGTCTTCAACAACCGAGATTAAGTCTCTAATCAATGGCTAAGATTAAAACATGACTTGATCCGCCTTCTAGAGCGTTTTCACCCATATTTTGATTAATGCCCATTAATATTTTAATTTCCCTAAGTTTAGACTTAGGAACTCCATTAAAAATATTAATTATTTTAATAAAATATAATTCAGGTGGAATTTTACCAAACGGTTTATGGGTTCTTTAGAACTCATGTGCCTTAGCCTCTCCACCAATTTTCAAGGCTAGAGCACTTCCGATGCTACCAAAAACTGACAATCTTGAGTTTCCATCTTGTGTTATTTTTTTAATGATCCCTGACACTATCCTGCCCTAGCAACTTGTTAATTTTAGGTATGTTCTATGCTAGAGCAATTTATTTGAATTTTCACAGTTAGCAATCACATCAGCATTACGATAAACTGCAGATAGAACATAAATACAAAACGCTGAAGACAGGCCAAGACAAGAGGACACAAGATATGGCGCGAGCCAGGGACAAACCCCACAATCTGTGGGGAAACCCTTTGATCAAATCTTCTTTTATCTTCAAAGTTCAGCAGAGAAAGAGAGAGAGAGAGAGTATTTACAACAACAGTCAATACTATGACTTATCTAAAGCATAGATCATCTTCTATAACGATGAGATCAGTTGAAGACATTCTGCTTCAACTGATTCTCCATCTCGTCCATTTGCTGTACCTTACTACTGCACCACGCTGTACTAATCGTGATAGTCATCATACTGCCCATGATCTTATCATGCTTCATGTTGCTCATGCTGCCCATGATCTCATCATGCTTCAACACAATTATACTGCCAAATGTATAATATCGAGACGTATGAACATATGCCGAGACTATTAGATAACAGGTCTGAATATCCTTCGCTGTAATACCGAGGTCATGGCATGACTGTCTTACAGTTCCATCTCCATCCGAAGTTCTATAGCTACAGGAGTATGATGTCAACACTGCTCTTATTCATGCGAGCTTAGCCCAACACTGGAATGTCGAGATTGTTTGAACCTCATGTCACTGTTATGTCCCTGATCATTGTTTATAACACGTCGAGGCTGCATTAGATACACAGTCATCCAGGATTGAGATCACTGCGTCATCAAATTCAGGTATGCCGAGATATATATATGTCTGCGTCCTCAACACATTTCCGAGAACCTTGTTGCTTCATCAATGCGGATACCCGAGTTTCGTTCACCCTGATCACACCTTACGCTTTGACTGCGGACTCAATGTGGATACCCGAGTTTCGTTCACTTCATACTTTACACTTTGACTATAACTAACACATCCGAAATTTCAGAGAGGAATAGTGCGAAGTTCCTATCCTTTTAGACTGTATGAACAGGTCTCCATTGACTGCGTTATCAGGTCTCCGTTGACTGTGCTTTAGATTTCTTCATAGGCCTGTGACTTACAGCGGCTAGGGTATTAACTATTACGGCTAGGATCCTGCGTCTTTTTCTACCATACCAGCGTAGGTTTCTTCTTGGATATGACTGTAATGAGATCTTTCTCCTTGATTGTATGAGCCTTTTTCTTGCTGTGAATTGGTCTTCTCCATGACAGTTTCTTAGGGCAGCGTATAAGATTAGGGCATCATCATATTAGGCCAACGTAATCCATAGTGAATCTCCTTCTCCATAAACCCAAGACGTGGAGAGGAGATCACTTGAGGTGAGTTCCAAATGACTACAAATCCTCTTCTATTTATACCAAAGCGAGGATGATGAATAGACACGTCGGTTGGGCTTCTAGAGCCTACATAAGAGCTGGTCGGCTTGATAATAATTACATAAACAAATAAATTCAATCTCATAAATACTTATGGAATCGGATGTCTTTAGATCGTTCCTACACTCTCGACGAGAGGGATCCAATAAAAATATCAGCTGCCATAAATAAGCTGACCCACATGGAGTTTGGCCCTAGTTGCCAATTTTAACAGTTTCCCACCAGTCCTTGACGTGGTGCACTGCTTTGAGAAGTGTAAAAGTGATCTTTTTTCTGGCTGGAAAAATCATGAACGGAAAAATATCATTTTAGCAGATTTAACCATTTATCTACAACGTCTACATCTATCCGACCCTCAAATATGTGAATGTCAAAGTTAACTTGTACCTTAAATGGTGTGGCACTTATAGAGTAGCTGCCAGAGGTAGATGCATCTCCCTTGGGTAGCCACTAAAGGATTTGGGCAAAGTTGTCTGTCATCGTGTTTCTTTGTTGCTCGAGGGCTTCTTCGAGCAAGATTTTGATAAGATCTCCTGCTTCCTCGTCTTTCTTTTCATCCGCCATGGGAGGCCGTCAGGATTTGCAAGGTTGTTCTTGCAAAGCTTCGATCAGTTCAAACCCTAACTCCTTATATCCCAACCTCGTCGGCGACATGCAAAGAAAAATAGAGAGAGTAGACCGCTCTGATACCACTGATCCAGATTTAAACAGGAATGCAACAAATTATAGATACAAACATGAATACAAAGATGTAGTAGAAATAACACTTCATTTCATTAATATCAAACACTGAAATATGCTTACAAACAGAATGGAAATAAGACTAGCTCGGGCGATGGTAGCTTATCTCTGAGAAGAGATGTGGTGGCTACATGTCTCTAAACTGCGTTACAATGAGGCTCAAGGGCCTTTTTATAATTGAACAATAAGAGCAAACCGTAAACAACCAAAACCCTAACCTGAGGAGATGTAACACCAAAAGTCTATGGGCCCCATTGGGGTTAGTTGGACAACCAATTTCCTGGGGTTGCGACTTGGTCATATTATCTCCGTTTGATGTGCATGATACCCCGATGGAAAGATCTCTCTGAGGACTACGATGGAAAAGACGATCTTAAACAAAAAATCGTTGGTACAAGATTGCCAAAAAAACGTCATTTAGGGCCTCAAAACGACTCCAGAAGTTTAGGACCCGAAAAATTGCTAAAAATAGTAAACTGTGCTACAATTAAGGAAACTGAAAAACTTAAAGAAACAATAGTGGGGGTCCAAGTGGAATTGGTGGGTGGCCATCAATATCCACCTGGATCAATTACTTAAGAAATTTGACTAAGGCATATGCTTGCTTTCCCATGGTACTATACTTCAACTCCAACCCTTCAAGTGACTGACTCATCAAAGCTATTGGTTGCTCATACCCTTCATCATTCTTTTGGAGCAACACACCCGCAATGGTATCCTCCGATGCGAAAGAGAAAATCATAAATTCCTTAGAGTAATCAGGGCTAATAAGCACAAGTGCCTTTGCTATGGAATCCTTATTCTCCTAGAAAGCCTAACTACCCTCATTTTACCAAACAAACTTAGCTTCTTTCTTTAAAAGACCTTGGATAGGCTTAGCAACTTCAACATAGTTTGGAATAAACCTCTTAAGAAAGTTGATCTTTCTTAGGAATGATTGAAGGGATTTAACATTGTGAGGCAAAGGAATCTTTTGAATTTCCTCAACTCTCTCAGGATCAATCTTGATCCCATCCTTAGAGATGATATGACCAAGTAACTTCCCTTCGGTTACTCCAAAAATAGATTTCACTGGATTTAGGGAGATTTAATACTCTCTACACCTATCAAAAATCTGCCTTAGATGACCAACATGAGAAACTCCATCTTTTGAAAACATCGTTAGATCATCTTGATATATTTCAATAAATTTCACAATTAAGCCAATCATGCCCTTAAAAGCATAATCCATAACTGTTTGAAAAGTTGCTCCAGCATTTGTCAGCCCAAAAGACATTCTCAAATATTCAAATGTTCCCCATTGTCATGTCCCGAACAAATGAATTCTGCTAATGTGGATTCACAATTTTGCAATTTTGATAATTATTAAAATTTTGACTTAGGAAAAAGGTTTGGGAGGCTACAATTAATTTTTTGGAGGCAAAGGTGACTGACATAGGAGAAATGAAATAATTAAAGAGTTGGTGGGTTGTGGGGGCGACCCAAAAAAGAAAATCGAACTCCTTGGATGAATTTGTATCTCATGAGGAGGAGGCAAGGAAAGGGGTTCAATATAGTGGGCCCACAAGGATTGAAAGGGGCATAATCTATATATAGGAGGAGCAAACTCAATTTTGGGGTCCTTTGAATTGTGCTTTTGACATTTAAGAGTTTGCTTGAGCTGTTTAGCCAAGTTAACTAATGTTGTTTAGCATAGGGATTTCCAAGCAGAAAATCCCTTTTCTCTTTTAATGAACTTAGAATGTCGCCCTAAGAGAGATTTCTGATTTGATTGGAGAGCAGAGACTTAGCTGTTGGGAGCTTAGGATATCACTGGTTCAACCTCTGCGGATTTTCTAGGGGATGCAGGAGCAAATGTCGTGGTGCTTGGGGCAGGAGATTCCCAGGGAATTTCCTCTTGAGAATTTACATAAATTTTCCAAGCGGAAAATCCCTACTCTCTTTCAATGAACTTAGAGTGTCACCCTAAAAGAGATTTCTGATCTGATTGGAGAGCAGAGACTTAGCTGTTGGGAGCTTATGATATCACTTGTTCAACCTCTGCGAATTTTCTAGGAGATGCAGGAGCAAATGTTGTGGTGCTTGGGGTAGGAGATTCCCAGGGAATTTCCTTTCGAGAATTTACATAAATTTTCCTTGTGGGAGAGTGCAGTTCGAGAGTGTTTTTCCAAAGCTGGAGACCCTTGCTTTAGTGTGGGATGAATTTTACTTCCTGGGGCTTGTGTAGACATTTTCTGGGCTCAGATCGCGGTAGAGAAATTACTCGTTGTTGGAGGGATTTGAGGGCAGGAGTCTCACTCCCTTTTCGGAAGAAATATTGCAGAAATTTCCAGCTAGTTGGAGGGGTTTGGAGCAGATATTTAACAACGGATTCTGAACTGGGCGTTGGGCCAACTATTGGAAGAGAACACACTAATTTTGGGTAATTCCGGGGGGTCAGAATTAGCCCAAAATATTTCTGGGTTTTGTTGGTCTGGTGTTGAGGAGATCAACCCTAATTTTTCAGAATTTTTGGAGGTGTTTGAGGGTCCAAATCACAGTTTGCCTCCAGCAGCAGTTGCAAAGATTTCTAGAGCAAAACATAGCCAGATTCAACCATTTTGAGAGTGGAATTCCACATATTTGACCTAGGTATTGCGTGCTTACTGTAGCAAGTCCAAATGCACTCATTCCACCTCACTTTGTACCATATTGTCCATTGAAATCTAATAAAATGGCTCAACTCACTTATTTGATATTTCTGCTCAATGGGTGTTTAATTTTAAATTGCATGGGTGGTTTCAGATTTGTATGCTTCACTTCTTGCTGTAGCTAGTTCGTGTTTTAGATATTCACCATGTTTTTCTCTAGTAGAATATTACAATGGTATCAGAGCATGTTCTTGGCTAGTTGTGGCCTCAAGAGCAGGTGATGATAGGACCATTTGATGGAGCAGTTTATCGTCCTAGAGGCAGAGGCAGAGGCAGAAGAAGGGGCTGTGGTAGAGAGGATGAGCTTGAGCACTTGGCCTCAAGAGCAGGTGATGATAGGACCATTTGGTGGAGCAGTTTATCATCCTAGAGGCAGAGGCAGAGGTAGAGGAAGGGGCTGTGGTAGAGAGGATGAGCTTGAGCACTTTCCAGACATATAGTTTGAAAACACTAGAGATTTCATGGGGGACAACAATGGGGATGAGCAGCCAAGACAAAGGGCACGTGATCCATTAGGAGCTGGTGAGGTCAAAATAGCAGATGATGGGGCTGATCAGACAATTGGTAGACTTGCAGCTTTAGAACTTGCATGGAGGGCCTCAAGGGGGGAGCCAATGATGGAGGCTCTTGTACTGGAGAGGGGAGCCAATGATGGAGGAGGCTCTCGTACCAGAGAGGGGAGCCACATACACTAGCACACCAACTAGCAACCCACTCACACTTATGGCCATACCAAAAAACCCACCATGCTACGCTTGACTAAGGAGCCAAAACGTGAGAGAGGAGTTGATCCCTTCACTGAGTTGATTAGATCCTTCACTGATGGGTTTGATGAGTATGAGATGTGGGATCCCCGAGTCAGGAGGACGCTCACTTTTGCAGATTATTTCCATTTGAAGGAGAAGTACAAGGGGGTTGGAACTTCATCTCGAGGTTGGCAGTAGTACTAGAGTTGGGATAATCAAAAGCTGGTGGGGAAGGTGACATTGCCCACTTTTGATGGGTCATCCAGGAGTTCAACGAGGGAGAGTGATGCCATTAGGTTTGCCACACTACACTTGGAGGGAGATGCCCAGGTCTGGTGGTATCATGGGTTGATCACATTGGGCATGCATCGATTACTTCTTATATTGAGATCACTCATAGGCTGGTGGAGAGATTTGATATGAAAGACCCAGAGCTACATTTCAAAGTGTTGGCTAACCTGAAGAAGACAAGTAGTGCAAAGGCTTAAATAACTGTGTTGCAGAGACTCGCGGTGATGGTCTCCGACATTTCTAAGGCGAGGTTGATCATGCTTTATATTGAGGGGCTGGATAAGCCACTGAGAGGATGGGTGCGAGCATACATGTCAATGTCATTGTAGGATGCCATTAACCAATCACAAGACATGCTAGATGTTGTTCCAAAGATGAGAGCTTCGACACCTACTAGACCTAGTTTCCCTTTGAAGGGGAAAGATACTAGATCTCCTCAAAAGGAGTGGATAGGGAAAGGACAATTGGATGATGAGACCAAGAGGGACCTCAGGAGGAGGAAGCTATGCTTCACTTGTAAGGAGCCATGGGCACCAGGGCACTAACAAGGGCAAGGCCCACTATATAGAGGTGTTTTCAGATAGTGAGCCTGAGAAGGAGGAGACAAAAAAGGAGCCAGATACAAGAGGACATCAGGGTACTGGAGGAGGTGGACCACCATCCCCACCTGGTGGAGGAGCATTCTTTCCCATCGATAGGGTTATCACTTCACTTCGGGGACTTCTAAAGTACTTGACTTCACGAATCAGGGGGACGATCCAGGGGCAACGTGTGTCAGTGTTGGTGGACAGTGGGGCTACCCACAATTTCATAGATGTGTAATTGGCTGAGCGCAGGGCATTCAGACAATATCCTTTGAGGGGTTTTCAGTTTTAGTGCTAGAAGACCGGACCATGTAGTGCACCAGATACGTTCCTTGTTTGACCATGACCATGGGGAACTACTCTATGATAGATCACTTCTTTGTAGTTGACGTTCCTGACACCAATGTGGTGATGGGTGTTCAATGGTTGTATTCTTTTGAGCGAGTCACTACCGATTGGAAGAAATTAGAGATGGAGTTCATGGGTCTAGATGGGAAGATGGTATTATTCAGAGGGATGCACTCATATCCTCCCAGACAGTGTCAGCGCATAGGATGAAGGTTGACTTGAGACATGGTGACATCGCTTGGGCTGTAGAGTTGAGGATACAAGCACACCATTGAGTTGGAGAACAGGGTGCATGCAGTCGTTACCACTCTGTATAGGCATCCAAATCAATATCGGGATGAGATTGAGAGGGCAATAGATGAGCTATTGAGATTGGGGCACATTAGGCCCTGTTTGAGCCCCTTCTCTTCTTCATTTGTATTGGTGAAGAAGAAGGATGGGACACTTCGTATGTGTATAGATTATCAAGCCCTTAAAAAAAGACACTAAAGAATAGGTATCCCATTTCGCGCATTGATGAGTTGATGGACGAGCTTAGAGGAGCTAACTAGTTCTCTAAGATAGACTTGCGCTCGTGGTATCACCAGATCTGGGTGAGGGAGCAAGACATCCAAAAGACTGCCTTTCATTGTCACTATGGACACTTAGAGTTTTTGGTGATGCCCTTTGGGCTAACCAACACACCAACCACGTTTCAGTCTTGCATGAACCATGTGTTCTGCAAGTAGTTGTGACGATGTGTCTTGAAATTCTTTGATGACATCTTGATATACAACAGGACATGAGAGGAGCACCTCCAACGCTCGGAGGAGGTACTGTGCATACTAGAGGAGCAACAACTGTATGCGAAAATGTCCAAGTGCGAGTTTGGATTGACAGAGATGTTATACCTTGCACATGTGACTGGGGAGGATGGAGTAAGGGTGCACCAAGAGAGGATTAGGGCCATCCTAGATTGGCCTACACCCAGGAATGTGACAGAGTTGAGGGGATTAAAGGGCGTCAATAAAGACACTGAAGAACAGGTATCCCATTCCGTGCATTGATGAGCTGATGAACGAGCTTAGGGGAGCTAAGTAGTTTTCTAAGATAGACTTGCGCTCGGGGTACTGCCAGATCTGGTGAGGGAGAAAGGCATCCAAAAGATTGCCTTTTGCTATCACTATGGACACTTCGAATTCTTGGTGATGCCCTTCAGGCTAACCAACACACCAACCATGTTTTAGTTTTGCATGAACCATGTGTTCCGCAAGCAGTTGCGACGACATGTCCTGGAATTCTTCGATGACATCTTGATATACAACAAGACATGAGAGGAGCACCTCCGACACTTGGAGGAGGTACTGCGCATACTAGAGGAGCAACAACTGTATGCGGAAATGTCCAAGTGTGAGCTTGGATTGACACAGATGTTATACCTTGGACATGTGATTGGGGAGGATGGAGTAAGGGTTCACCAAGAGAGGATTAGGGCTCCTAGATTGGCCTACGCCCAGGAATGTGAGAGAGTTGAGGGGATTCTTGGGCATTTGCACATGTTACAGGAGATTTGTGAAGGGGTTTTCCCAGCTAGCAGCACCTCTCACGTATTTGACGAAGAAGGGGGCTTTTGAGCGGATTGATGTGTGCAAGAGGCCTTTGAGCGCGTCAAGCAGGTGATGAGTAACTGTCCTGTTTTGGCCCTACCAAATTTCTCACGGCCATTTGTTTGGGAGTGTGATGCATCTGGAGAGAACGCTGGGGCAGTTCTAACACAAGGGGGCCATCCTATAACATTTGAGAGTATAAAGTTACAACCACATGAGTCGTCGTACTCCATATATGACAAGGAGATGCTCGCTGTGATGCGTGCATTGGCCCAGTTTAGACAATACCTAGTGGGCAACAGGTTCAAAGTGAAGACTGACCACAATAGTCTTCGCTTCTTTTTGGAGTAGCAGAACTTGCAGGAGAGACAACATAAATGCGTTAGTAAGATTCAAGTGAATGATTTTGAGATTGAGTATGTCAAGGGCAAGCAGAATATAGTGGTTGATGCACTATCAAGAAAGCCCTCGACACTCTCTTTGATGGACGTCATGCAGGATTGGAGTGCACTAGCTGTTGGTGGAGTATTCCAAGGGTCGAAAAACATGCGAGGTCTTGGATGGTACTCATGGGGATGATAGGTACCAGGTGATGGATGAGGTTATTTATTACGAGGAAAAAATTTATCTAGTACCAAGCTCACAGTTGAGGGAGAAGATCCTACATGCATCTCATGACTCACCTTTGGCGGGGAATCAAGGATTCTCCAAGACATACAAGGCCATTAGGGAGCGTTTCACTTGTCGGGGTCTTAAGGATGACTCCTTGAGGCATGTGCGGGAGTGTGATGTTTGCCAAAGGAACAAGGGAGAGCACAGTCATCCTGTGGGACTACTACAACCTCTTCCTATTCGTAAGAGGAAATGAGAAAGTATATTGATGGATTTCACCACTAGGTTACTGGCCGCTTAGGGGCGAGATTGCATCTATTTGGTGGTTGACAGATTGACAAAATTCGCCTACTTCTTCGCCATCCCAGCCAAGTATTCAGCCTCACAGGTGGCCAAGTTATTTTTCTGGGAGTTGTTCAAGCTGCATGGGCTGCCTATTACAATTGTTAGTGACTGGGACAACAGATTTATGGGAGGATTCTGGCAGGAGCTATTTTGCCTTGTGGTGCATGGAGCTTACACCCAGCATGAGCTATCACCCTCAGACAGACGGACAAATGGAGATCGTGAACAGAATCACAGATGGCCGGAGGGCTACCTTCGCAACTATGTGACTGGGCAGCAAAGAGCGTGGGTGAAGTGGCTGCACCTTGGGGAGTACTGTGACAACACCACCTACCATAGGTCCATAGGTTTGTCACTGTTTCACGCTTTATATGGTTATGATGCACTGACTTTCGCTGATATGATCTTTGGAGATAGCGGGGCCCCATGGGCTACCAGAATTTCAACAGATTGGCTGGCAGGGCGAATGTAGTACACATCTAGTCTGTCCATGAAGTCTAGATAAAGGTGCCTATTTTCTTTTTCTCATAATGACAAACAATATGGGAAATTGGCTGGTAGGGCCAATGTAGTACACATCTACTCTGTCCATGAAGTCTAGATAAAGGTATCATTGAAAGTTTTCAAGATGTATCCATTGTGGAAAACCTTATTGAAGGAGCATGCTGCATTATAGTCAATCTTTACGAATTTCTTCAGTGATGATCCAGTTACATTTGATAATAAAGATCAATGGGCTCAAAATTGGAATATTGTGAAGGAACAAATGGTGTCTTTAGTGGCCCAAATGAATTCAATTTTATGAAGTTTTTTCTATAGAGAATTGGCTCAATTCATGCTAAGATCTAATTATTCTGTTGTTTATCTTTGAGATGAAATTCACTGTTGCCTCTGAGTGTTAGCATGACATCACTGTGTGTATATGTATCCTATATAAACTGTAATGATCCAGTTACAATTGATATAAAGATCAATGGTCCAAAAATTGGAAAACTGTGAAGGAACAAATGGTGTCTTTAGGAGCCCAAATGAATACAATTTTTTGAAGTTTTTCCTATAGAACTGGCTCAGTTCATGCTAAGATCTAATAATTCTGTTGCTTATCTTTGAGATAAAGTTCACCATTTCCTCTGATTGTTAGCATTACATCACTATCTGTATCTGTATCCTATATAAGAAGTAGATGGTATTGCAGGAGGAGGTGTATTGACTTAAAGGTAGTGCAACTGAGTCTTGGCATCATGTTGATAAATTTGTATATGCTGTATAGGGTTTATAATTAAACATAAAATAAACAATATAAAGGAACAATATCAATTACTTTTTCGTGATCTAAGAGCTCTCTAGGTTGAATTGCTTATTTGGTTATACTAGACGAGGAGAATGATTATGCAAATTACTAGTGAACTTCAATTTGTATTCTTTGGATCTAATAGTGGCATTGAGCCAAGAACAGTGAGTTTGTAGAAGTGGATTGTATCTTTTACTGAGAATGCTGCAGTATTGTCACAGGATATTTCTGAAACCATGGCTAAGCTCCAGGGAGAAGGACATCTTTTACGCAGTGAACAGAATCTGTTTGGAGAAGCATTTCTTGTGATGGCTTCAGCTGCGGGGTAGCCACGTATCTTAACTCTGCATTAAAACATAAGCTATCAATTATTTTTATCATGTCTTCATACTTGCTATTTATTTTTTATAGGGTTTGTTCAAATGGATTAGAACTGCTGTTTTACTATTATTGCTGATTTTGCCATGCAGGAGTGAGCAACAGCAAAGTGTTTTAAATTGGTTACTTGAACCTTTAAAGGAACAGTGGATCCAAAAAGAATTGCGAGATACATATTTATCCAGTCGAAATGGTTTGGTGCATCTTTTAACTAGAGGTCCAAATACACCAGAGAATGAACGAATGTGGCATATTTTCCACACAGTCACTATTTTTGAGAGAGCCCTTAAAAGGAGTGGTAGTAAAAAGGCTTCACTCCCCACCTCTCAAAATGGTTCTGCATTCACTATTGATGTTCGTTCTTCTCATCCTATGGCTTCTCGCTTATCGTGGATGCTGCCTCCTCTCTTACAGGTAAGGTTTCTTGGCCATTGATTTTTGATTTGTCTTTGAGTTTTTATTATGTGATAAGTTTTGCAACTGGTTGTGCTTGCAGTTGCTTCACTGTATACATTCACTTTGGTCCCCGCCACTAGATCAAAATTTGCCAGAAGAGGTGCGGGCTGCTTTAGTCATTACTCCTGCCGAGCAAGCTAGTCTTTTGGGCGAGGCTGCAACCAAATTGAAGGGAATGGGGGCTGGGGATGGAGGTCAGGTGGATTTGAATAGGCCAGGAAGCATTGAATTGACTGAAAATGAAATTCGCAACTGGCTGAAGGGTATTCGAGATAGTGGGTATGAAGACATTCCATACTAATTTGAACTTTTTAAGAACTGGTTGTCCTTAATGATGATGTTTATTTTATCCTTTGTTGTTGGTTTTTATTGCCAAGCATAAGTGCTCTGATTGAAGATACGACCACACAAATATAGTGAATCTATGGTTTATAGTTTCTAATAACCTTCGATAACATAGCTAGATGTCTCTTGCTTGCTCAAATTTTTTTATTTAGCCAACCCCTCCCCTTCCCCCTAAAAGGGTAGATAAATAGCTACGTTGCACAATCTTTGAAATGAGTGACTGGGGGGATGAGTGGGTATTGTGTGAGGTGACATTGTTACTTTTCCTGAATGTCCATTTGATAGAGCATAACTACTGGAGACACACTGTACTAATTGGGAGTCGTTTCATTATAATCAACAATGCCTGGTGCTCTGTAATCACATACTCGATTTATTATCTGCTACATAAAGCGAGTTATGAAGGTTCAATATGTGACACCTTGTATGGGATTAAACACCAAGGTTTCTTATCAAAATTCATCAATTGTTTTTTCCCAAAGGAAAAATCATAATTTCGAACACCTTGTATGGGATTAAACACCAAGGTTTCTTATCAAAATTCATCAAATGTTTTTTCCCCAAGGAAAAATCATAATTTCGATTATGATAATAGTGAAAATTACATCCTGTAGATGCTTTTAAAAACATATCAAATAATGTGACCATAGATCACTCAGCAAAACTAACTCATATTGATAATCATTGTATGTCTCAAAAAATATAGATCATTGTTCAAAAATTACAAAAATATAACTGTCATCTAATCACAAGCTGCTATTATTTCTATATAGATATACAGTAAATAAGATGCCAAAATGCTGATGTATATAGTGCAAGAGAGAATCAGTTTTCTGCTGCATCCAGCTGTGGCCTGTTGTCAAATAGTCTACGATAATATTGATGATGATCAGGCATTGTGCTCGATTATCATCCAAATACCATGGCCCTGTTGTGAGGCCTCCTTGGATAAACTGTCGGAGAGTGTGTTCCTTTCCCTGTAGATATGTTGACAGGAAATATCAAACATGATCAAATTGAGCTTTTATCAAAATGACCTCATCCAACATGTTGCTGAGTGTAATATCCCTAATTTTGTGAGCATGAGAGTCACTAAGGGATTTTGCCCAATTTAAGTAATATTAATTAAAAAGGGGCAAATATTATTGGAGAAAGGTGGTTAGTATTATTTTATTGGAGAATAGCGGCAAATTATTATTTTATTAAATGGCGGCAAAAGTAACTTACTGAAAAATGGTCCCCGCCAATAAAATAATATTAAAAAAGGAGTCTAGAGGCATGTGGAGAAATTATAAAAGGAGGATGGACTCATTTTGTGGATTATCTTTTGGCAATTACACTTCATATTTCATCTTCTCTTGGAGCTATTTAGCACAAGGGCCAGAGTGCTGTTTAGCACCAGGTATTCCAAGCAGAATTCCACTCTCATTTCGAAGGATTTCGAGTGTCTCCCTAGTGAGGTAATTTGAGAGTTTAATTCAGGGCTTCCCTTAAGCTTATTGTAGGAAGATCTACTCTGTGCGCATTTCCTGGGTGCAGGAGGAGTTCGTGGTACAATTTTTAGAGCAACAACTGTGGGTGATTTCGGGCTTTTGGAGAGAGATTTCCCTTGGTTGTAACAAGAGTTTGTTGGTATTTCGAAGGGCGGAGATTGAGGGAATCTCCAGGGCCGAATTTCTTTCATTTATACAATGCACAAAGCTCATTGGCTGAAGTTTGCGCAGGAGAGAGGAGCAATAGATTTAGGGAGAGATTGGGTTTGGAGAGAAAGCCTATTTTTAGAGGAGAATTTGTGTGGAGTTTGGGTGGCTATTCAACAGTTGTTTGGAGCATATTTGAGTAGAGCATTTTCAGCAGTGCACAGAGTTTACCTGGCAGAGCCATTCACACTTTTTTGGGTCATCTGGGTCAGTTGGAATCAGGCCAAACCCTTTCTGGGTTTTGTTGAGATTGCAGTGTAGATGCCAGGGTTACTTTTTCAAAATTTTCTAAGCGATATATAGGGTAGAAACCCAGTAGGGCGTATAGCCAGTCAGAGAGCCATTTCCACCATTTTGGAGGGCTTCATGATCATCTGAATTCAACCCAAACCATTTATGGGTTTTTTTTTTGGGTTTTGGGAGTGGAGTATAGAGCTAAATTTTCAGAGTATTCCGTGGAGTATTCGACCCTAAGACTAGGACTTCAGCCAACAACCAACAACAAGTTATTTCTGAGTATTGCGTAGATCAGTGTTGCGAACATCTTGATAACATCTCGACTTTATCTCGAAATCATGATTTTTTGGCCTAGCCGATGTTGCCAATTTTTAAAAAATATTTTATGGTATCTTAAGTTTGCTGATGTTTGTCGATTTTTTATCGATATTTTCCCGATTTTTACGATTTTTTGGTTTTTTGGACCCTTGCCGATTTGATCCCGTTGTCGATATTCGCAACATTGGCGCAGATCACTCCAGGGCCATTCCTACAACTTGGGTTTTTCTTAGCTTGCAAAGCAAGCCCAGGTTCCAAAATTTCAGCGCATTTTATATACTCTTTTATCATAAAATGACTCATATTGTGTTGTTGGACATTTTGGTGTTTTAATTGTTGTGTATGAGTTCTTGTTTATTTATGATTCCTAGTCCATTGCTTGATATTAGCTGTTAAATTCCAATTAAGAATATTACAGTGGTGTCATAGCATGATCTTGGCTAGCTGTGGGGAAGCTAGCAAGATCATGAAGGCATTGGGCATGTATGCACAATGATGGGTGAAATGATAGACAAACCCATGGCTCAAGGAAGATTTAGTATGTTGGAATTCTAGGGTGGAATCTGCTAGAATGATGAGGGGTTGGCCCAGTTGAGGAAGGTGACAAACTAGATCCATTCTCATCCTTACAGCATAGACATTAGAAGTGCGTAGGCCATGGGGGTGCAACCATTCACACCATGTGGGGAAAGTTGACAGAATCATGGCCCCAGACCTCTTTAAAAGGAGTGGACAAGACATGGGCAGTTAGAGGGTGAGACTTGGGGGCACTTGTGCTGGTGGAGACCTGGCTTTAGATATTAGGACCTTGAGGAGGTTGAGCATGAGGAAAAGGACATGAGTGTGAGGAGCATGTAGATATAACTAGTGAGATGCGAGAGCCACCTTTGTTGGAGGTCCCCTTGCTAGCTCTGATTGACACCTTAGTGGAGAGAGGAGAGTATACACTCAGAGGGTTGTCTATTGAGGAGGTGCCACCCAGAGACGAGGTGTCGACAGTTGATGAGGTACCCAACACTATGATCGAGTTTTTAGACATTGGACACCCACAACAGATTTATGAGGTGCCTAGAGACATATCCTTCGTTGCCAAGGTGCCAAAAGACAGAGGGATCTAGAGCTATGACCAAGTGTACAGATGATAGCCGCCCACAACAATTTCATCAGTTCCAGGCCAACCTTCTAGCATTGAGAAAGAAGGCCATAATAGTACGAGAGGCCATTTTGAAGCAAAAAGAGGAGTTGGAGGGCATGGGAGCGGTTTGTGTTGAGTCAATGACCAAACTAGCTCGCGTTGGGGCACGATTGGATTCCTTAATGGTATAACTCGAGTACACATTGGAGCGTCGGAGCAACCCTCTTCAGACATACATAGATGGGGTTTGTAGCACTACTAGGTTGCCTCTGCACGTTGGAAAGGGAGTATATGTTGACTAGGATGGTGAGCTGAGGCGACATGAGGCTTCATAGGGTGCAACATTCACAACATGGAGGGCTTGTTCTGTGTATGAGAGTTTGTGCATTCGATTCCTCTCTTGGAGTTGGGTGGCGAGAGATTCTGAGTTGGTACCCGATGGAGTGGGTTAGGTGTCGGGATGTCTCCCCGACCATAGTTCAACAAGGGTCGTGGGTAACTAGTGGTGCTCTAAGGCCAAACTATTATTGGGTTCCCCCATCACTTTAGGAATTTGGTCAGTGATAACAACAACTTTGTGATGGATCTAGTGCTTGAGCGCATACACACTTTTAGATTTTCATTAGAGTTCCAAACAACCCTATTGATAGGATGGATTGACAGGGGAGCAGGTAGATTCCGTGAGTTTCCATGGCAGGCCAACCAAACATGGGGTCGTAGGAGGATTAACACACTCTATGAGGGGTTGATTAGAGGAGGTGGCATAGGCCGACCACTAGACAGAGTGTTGTATGGGGATGCAAATTTTCCTCGGATATGTGGGGCGTAAGAAGGAGTTCATTTTAAATTTTTGTAGCAGCAACTGTGGGTTAGAGATTTCGGGCTTTTGGAGAGAGCTATCCCTTGGTTGTAGCAGTGGTTTGTTGGCATTTTGAAGGGCAGAGATTGAGGGAATCTCCAGGGCCAAATTTCTCTCATTTATATAGTGTGCAAAGCTCATTGGCTGAAGCTTGCACATGAGAGAGGAGCAATAGATTACGAGAGAGAGTGGGGTTGGAGAGAAAACCTATTTTTAGAGTAGAATTTGTGTGTAGTTTGGGTGGCTGTTCAGTAGTTGTTTGGAGCAGATTTGAGTAGAGCATTTTTAGCAGTGCACAGATCTGACATGTAGTTCCTTTGGGTGTGAGTGCAATTGGAGTGTGTTTGACAAAATACACAACAAAAAGTGCAACAAGTAAAAAATTTTCAAATTCAATTTTTGAATTCAGTTTATTATTTTGAATATTTAAATTTTCTAAGTACTAATTTACAAGTTATGACACTAATACAAATTGGAATCCCAACGCCTCAATGACATGGTCTACGTCTACACGATTTCTGATTGTGGTTGAGACAACTTAAGAAAACTCATGATGTGGAAGCCATCTCATTGGACAAAAATGATACCTCTGCTGCATGGAGGGTTGAGATTGAGAGGCCTGTCATGGAATTGATCCTTGATTGGTTAGATGTGGATCCAGAGGCAGCGGAGGTAGCAGTTGTAGGGGGGGGAGAGCCAGAGGTAGAGGAGGAGGCAGAGGAGCAGGGTCAGGAGGCAAAGCAAGAGGAGGATGAGGAGGAGGTGACACCATCTAGGATGGGCAACAACAGAGGATAGAGGCCACCTTTTTTTTTTTGCTTCTAGAGGATGACAAAGTCCATTTGTAACCCCAAGGGCAAGGCCTTCTTCCTCTAGAGGAAAAGGCAAAGCCATTCCCTATTCTTGTAAAAGGGGCAAAGGATCTTAGTGATTGATTACTTTATGACATGTAGATGACTCATGATATACATTTATTATATTTTTTGTTGATATTTTGACTCTTGAGAGTTGAGACTGAGTCAGGACTCAAGATTCAAGACTCTAGATTCATGACTTGATTCACTATTTTGATATGTGATGTAGCACTAGACTTCATATACATATTATATATTAGCTTTCTTTTCATGTTCACGTGGAAATGAATTTATTTGATGTTGTGGATTCTTTAGACAGTAAAAAAATGAATATTTTTGTTTTTTGTTTTTTTTTTTAAATTTTGCTGAATTTTTAAAAAGATCTTGACTTTAATGAATTTTTTCAATTTCTGGACCCTTGCTGATTTATTCCCGAGGTTGACTTTTTCCACATTGGTAGTGAATATTTTCTGGGGTTTTCTTTCATTAGTGTTTTTCTAGTTTCTAAGATTTAGAGTTTTCCCAAAGTTCTTCTGCAGACAAGGAGGTTAAGTTATTGTGGTCGTGAGGGTTCTAGGAGGGCCGTGTTTTCTCTGAGAGGTTGAGATTCCTTGTGGAGGCTGTATTTGCTAGGAATAGGCCATACTAGATTACCTGGAGGGCCATACGAGTTGCCAGAAGAGCCAAGAGGCATATTTTGTCTAGGATGTGAGCATCAGAGCGTCTAGGAGTGGCACATGTGAGGCTATACACCTCGTACTTGCTAGTTTGAGGCTGTGCCAGGTTGCAGAGGGAGGTTGTGAGGCTTCCAGTGGTTAGATTGATTTGTGAAGGTGAAGAAATATTTTTCCAGAGCTTTGCGGGTGTTGGGCAAGTAATATAGTAATATTCATGAATTGAATAATTTGCTAAAGATTAATAAAACTCTCATATTTGAAGCACTAGTTTTTCCTTGGGGGTTTTTCTAGGGACATTTTGTTCGAAAATATGTGTGTTCATTTTGTGATTGGTTTTTCTCTCAAAGTTTCTGCAGTTTATTTTCGGTGAATATTGTAATCTTGTTTTTATTTGGTCTTTGCAGTGTAATAGTTTTGATTAGAATTAAATACATTGGATAATTACCAGTTGATTGCAATAAGTAATATTTTTATCGAATTTTCCCATGGTATTAGAGTAGATCTAAAGTGTAGAGGTTTGAAAGAAGAAGGCAAGGGCTTAATACCCAGATGGATTTTTTAGGTTTATTCCAAATTTACTTGGAGGAATTTCACCAGTGTTATTTTTTGCAAGAGAGGCCTATATTTTTAGCTAGACCGTATGTGCTGGGTATTGAGGCCATGTTGAGGGCCGAAATACTTTAGGAGGGCTAAGAAGGTGAGGTCGAGTCTTTTTGAGAAGTTTGAGACTTCTACAGGCTAGGGTGTGAGATCAGTTTGCTCGCTTAAGATCACACATGAGGGCCATATTGTTTTCTAGAAGAGTCAAACATTCTCAGAGAAGCCAAGATCACATGCAAAGGGAGTCTATGAGGTTTTCCAAGTATTTTTTGTTATCTAGTTGAAGATTTAGTAATGGCTTCAGCAAGATTGAGGGATCAAGATAGGTTGGATGGTGTATCTAACTTTGGTGTCTGGAAAATCCGGTGCCTTCTTATTTTAGAAGAGGTTGGGCTGAAGGAGTTTGCTACGACACATATTGTTGTACCAATAGATCCTATCGTGTTGCATGAGTACCAGAAAGATGATGCCAAGGCCAAGCATATTATTCTAGATGGGGTCAAGGACCACATTGTTCCAAATTTGGAGAAAGAAAATACTGCTAAGAAGATGTGGGATGCCATAAACAAACTTTTTAAGGATAAAAATATGAATAGGAAAATGGTCCTAAGAGAGAGGCTTAAAAGCACCAAACAAAATAAGGGAGAGAACATTGTTATTTAGATCGCCAGCATTAGGACAATCAGACATCAACTAATAACCATTGGAGAGGTTGATGGCGAAGAGCTTGTGACAACAACCCTGAATGGGTTTCAAAAGCAATGGGATGTTTTCATGCAAGTGGTTAGTGGAAGATCTAATTTTCCTACTTGCGACTGCTTGTGGAATGAATTTGTTAATCAAGGTTGTCATTGATGTCAATATGACATTGACTGAGATGTTAATATTCTTGAGATGCCTGGTTCTAGATGATGATGCCATGACTCTTGGTGGTTGGTTTACTAGGATAACAACAATGAAGATGTCAAGTCACAAAGAAGTCAAACCACTAATGAAGGAAGCCCTGAGAAGTACTTGAATTAACTATGATGTTGCCAAGTGCCAATCACGTGCCTTGATTGATGATTTAGATCATAATTGCCAATATACTGTTAGTTTTTGGTAGCATCAGAAGTGCTCTAACCTTGAAAATTGGTGGAGAGGCTATGGCACATGAATTCTAAAGAGCCCATAAACCGTTTGGTGAAATTCCACCCGATTTGTATTTTATTAAAATAATTAATATTTTTAATGGGGTTCCTAAGTCTAAACTTAGGAAAATTAAAGTATTAATGGGTATTAATCAAAATATGGGTGAGAATGACATAGAAGGTGGATCAAGTTAAGTTTTAATCTTAGTCGTTGAAGTCTCAACGAGAAAAATATAAGGAGGAGGCTTAGTGTTCATTTAGAGACACACAAAGGGATTGAGAAAATCGATTTTCTGAGGTGAGAAGTTCTCAGGAGGAAAATCGATTGAGGAGATCTTGCAGCAGAGGGGTAGTGAGAATTTGGGAGAAGGAATTTCTGGTAAGTACAATGCAAAGAGAGGATAAAAAAACGTTCAGAGGAGGGATAATGTTAGCCTACGCAGTGTTGATGCAGAGGCAACGCAGTCAGTGAGGGGAAGTCGAGTTTCTACTGAGGGAATTCAAAGTTTAGTTGCCGGAAGTCAGGGTGTGAGACTGGAGGTAGGAAAGTTGATTTCTCAACCATTAAAGGATCTTGAGTAGAGAGGCAGCATAATACCCAGGAGCGGTGACACAATTTGACGCAGAGGTCACGCAGAGGGTGACACAGAGCCTCCAGAGCTGAATGATCAGTTACTGTTTCTCTAGGGACAGGGTGCGATCATTTCACTAGTCTTTTGTTCCAATATTTAGTCTGTAAAGGATTGCTAGTTGAGCATCCTAGATTTGTACTCAGAATTTTCTCTTGCATAATAATAAACCCTCAAAGCTGTTGCACCGATTTTCCCACATTGTGTTTTTCGGGGACTATTTTGTCCAAAAATAATTTTCCTTTGTATCTTGTTCTTTGCTCAGTTTTCTGTTTCATGTAATCAAATTTTAAGTAGTGTAGGCTGCAAAAGTAATTTGCTTCAGTATTCAGAGAATAACTTGATAATGCATATTAAAATCAAGTAGGTGAAGTAGATTTAGATTTGCTGCAGTTGGGGTTCCTTGAGGATTAGGAATTTTCACATGGTATCAGAGCATTGATTTTGAAATAGGAAGAGTAGATCCAACACTGAGCAGTGAGGCCAATAGTTGCATTTGGCAGCGAGAATCACCTTGAAGGGATTGTGCAGTGCTTGCCAGGAAGCAGAGATTTCGAGGAAATCTCTCTCTAAGAGAGTTGACAGAGAGGTACAATTTCCAGCTCGTGAGTTTGCAGAGGTAGAGGGAGTGATGCAAAGCCTCAGCACAATGCTTGAAGGGCGAAGTTTTTTTGTCGAGGCAGAAATCCATCAGAAAAGAGCGAAGACACATAGAAGGGGAATTTTCTCCTTAGAGAATTTTTTGCCAAAAATTTGAATTTCTCACTTGCTGGGCAGTTGAGCACTGACTAGAGGAGTCAGTTCGACAGTTGGGTGAGATGGCATCGTATGGGCTTAGAGATTAGGACAGGTTGGAAGGAGATTCCAACTATGTCATATGGAAGACCAGAATCTTAGCTATACTGGAGGAGTACGATCTTGAAGCCTACATCAAGAGTGTTGTGGCTGTTCTTGCTGACAATTATCAAAAGAAGAAGTATAAGGCCAAGTAGGGGAAGGTGAAGAGATTCATTCTCGATGGAGTTTGAGATCATGTGGTCTCACACTTGCAGGGCAAAGATACAATTCAAGAAACGTGGGAAGCTTTGTCTTCACTATATGAAGGTTCTTTCGAACAATGAAAGTTGTACTTAGAACAAAAGTTGCAGCGGACATTGATGCAAAAGGGAGAAGGGGTTAACTCCTATCTTCAACGTCTTTAGGACACTAGAGACTAGCTTGCTGCAGTGGGGTCTACTCCTTAGTCTACCGCGATGGTAAGGATGACCCTTAATGGAGTCTCAGATGAATGGCAAGTCTTTGTCCAAAGTATATTGGGTAGGGAAAGACTACGTTCATGGGAG
The DNA here is from genome assembly GCA_000404065.3 of Pinus taeda. NCBI lineage: Eukaryota > Viridiplantae > Streptophyta > Pinopsida > Pinales > Pinaceae > Pinus > Pinus taeda. The sequence continues at coordinate 73,492 of APFE030016043.1, read as the reverse complement.
GAGATGTGGGCAGCTATTCATCAAGAAGAATTAAGGAGGGACCTTGTAAAGGTTCAATGACAACAGTGGGAGTGGCATGAAGACCAAGGAGGAGGAGAACATAGCTCTAGCATCAAAGGGACAACATAAGCAGAAGCAGAAGCGGAAGAAGGACATTTCGAAGGTGAAATGTTTCAGATGTGGCGAGATGGGCCACTTTGCATCCCAGTGTCCTTTGAAGCAAAGGGATAAGGATGAGAAACATGATCCTAAGGCTGCTCCGACAAAGATTGACGAAGACGAGTTTTCCATAAGTGCCCACACATCTCTAGGAGGGAAATGGGGCGATATTGAGTTATAGTCAGGATGACTACTTGTGGGCAGGATCCTTGAGGAGTCCACCTCTTGGATCAATATCTTGTTACAGGTGAAGACCAGAGACTGATTAACGTAGAGCAAGGTTGGTAGCAGTGCAGTTGGCACAATGTAGAAGTCAGCAACAGCGCAGAAGATTCAAAGGATCAAAGACTAGTAATAGTCAGATTCCAACATACATGGTATTATGCTAAACACAATTAAGTTCAGTTAATTTTGGATTTTTTTTGGTTGCTTCTCTTAGCAACTGAGTTGCAGTACAAATGCAGTGTTAGTAGTGGTAGTGCTAGCAACATAGCAGATGCAGCATTTGAGAGAGAGCCTTAGTACAGATGCAGTGGCAGTGTCATGAGCAGCAGTATAGTTGCAGCAACAACATAGTGTTGGTGGCAGTAATAGTGCAAAAAGGATATCCTTCAGTGACAAGAGTAGCATGCAGGTTGACATTGTTGCTAGAGCACTTTCCTCGCTAAGAGGGAGTGTTATTTTTTGGTAGCATCGGAAGCTAAGTTGCAGGAAACAGTGGCAGGGGAGGAGTTTCCGTATGGAAATGGAAACGAAATGCGGAAACGCGTACTGTACGGCCCAAAAATGCGTTTCTGGCTGTACTGGCACGTTTCTCGAGGTGGAATCGTGGCTAGTACGGCCAGAAATGCGTTTTTGGGCCGTACGTCGCCGTTTCCACATGCAACTTGATTTTAATTTTTTTTTTTTATTAATTTGTCTTCTAATTTTTAATTAGGTTTTTCTAATGCCTTCTAGTTGCTTCTAGATGCCTGTCTAAAGTTATAAAAGTGAAAATTTTCCCTAGTGTTGATATGCAGTTCATCAGGAAGTTTGACACATATGCAGTTCATGCTATTGTTAAATTCTTAAAGTAAAAGTGATATTCTCTTTTATTTTTCATTTTCATCCTTTTACTTAAATTTTTAACATTACCATGAAATGGCTCAGGATGTTTGAGAGTGGTTTCACCCTCATTGGATTTCATATGGAGAAAGTAGAATTTTAGATCTCACTCAAAATCCAATAGACTTATCTATTTTTCAGGATTTCAGGATTGGGGGGATTGCAATGTTTCCATTGGATTTTATCATGTCCTAGGATATGGAACTTGTATTTAATCAATAGAACCAAGCCCTCTATGTAGGGGAGACTCCCAATAATCAAGAGCATGTAGGGTACTAGGGTATGAAACTTGTATTTAATCAAGAGCACTAAGGTTGTTCGACTATGTAGAAGGAGACTCCCAATCAAGCACAAGACAAGAAATTAGAAATTTCTCATGGCTGATTTTGGATATTTCTATTTTCCTTATGTGATCGTTCATGAGTAAATGTGATGCAAATTTAGAGACTTATAGTTTATGCGTTGACAATTGACAACTTTATCATAATGTTATAAATTAGAATGTATCATATATGCTTTAT
>APFE030016043.1:0-66348 GCA_000404065.3 Pinus taeda | reverse complement strand
TACCCCTGCCACCAGTAGAGGACGTGGTCTACCTCCTATAGCTCCTACTTCTAGTTCTTCAGCTTCTAGAGCATAGCAAACTCCACTGCCAACTCCACCAACACCATCGCCTACATCTAGAGGGAAAGAGAAAGCTGTGGAATTTTCTCGCAAGAGGGGCAGAGGAAATCAATAGGATTAGACTTTAGTTATTTTCTTACGTGCTTGTAAGTTGTACATGAACAATGAACATTGAATATTCAAGAATCAAGACCAAGCATATCACATTCTAATTTCTAAACAGTAAATTTTGATTCTATTTATTTTTTTAAAGTGAACTATGAACTTTGAGAAGTAATTATATTTTAATTCGATTAGATAAGTTGCAACCTGCAATTTAATATGGATAAAAAACTATATTTCGGTATATATATATATATATATATAAAACGTGTCCCCCGTGCCTTGTTTCCAGGTCGTTGCGTTTCGTATTGAATACTCGTATTTACGTGTCCTCCGTGTCTCGTGCCCTCGTGTCATGTGACGTAGCTTAGACAATATTGATGTATTGTCTTCGTGGAGGGTGGAGTCTGAGGAGCCCCTCTTGGAGGAGTCACCTTCATGGTTAGAGCCAGTGGTAGATGATCCATTAGAGCAGGGGCAACAAGAGGAGGACTCGGAGTGAGAGGAGCAGCAGCACTCAGAGGAGGAGCAGGAGGAGGAGGAGGAGGACACTGCGGGAGCATCAACATCAACACCATCTGCTATAGATATAGGAGAGCATAGCCCCATGCCTAGCACTCATTATTTGACATTAGGTGCAGAGGCAGGGTCAGGGCCTCCTACTACTAGGGGCAGGCCTGGCAAACAACCCATCATGTTTTCTCGTAAAAGGGGGAGAGAGCAATGATTTCAGATAGATAGCTGCTAGTTTTATTTGTTATGCTACATATAACTCATGATGATGAGATACTTTTATATATGTGATGTTATTTGTATTGGTTCTCCACATTAAGAGTCCTTGAATGGACAATTAGCAGGGATCAAGGATTTGGTATCGCCTTTGATGTAATCATTTTATTTGACATCATATATATCAGTGTTTTCTTCATTTTATGTGCAATGTGTTTATTTCATGTTGTTATTGCTTTATATGTTTAAAAATCTTTAAAAAATGAATATATTATGCATTTTTTATGCTTACCGATATTTGCCGATATTTTCGTCGATATTGCCGATAAGATATTTTCTGGACCCTTGCCGATATTTTCCTGATACCGATATTATCAACACTGGTTGAAGCAATGAATATTTTCTGGGGTTTTCTTTCATCAATATTCTTGTAGTTTCCGAGATTCAGAGGAGGAATTCTCCTAGAGTTCTTTTGTACACAAGGAGGCCGAGTTATTGAGGCTGTGAGGGTTCCAAGAGGGCCTTGTTTTCACTGGGAGAGGTTGAGATTCCTTGTGGAGGTTGTATTTGCTAGGAGGCCATACCATATTGCCAGGAGGGTTGTATGGGTTGCCAAAAGAGTCGAGAGGTTGATTTTGTCCAAGCCGTGAGCATCGAAGGATCTAGTAGTTGCACGTGTGAGGTCGTACATGCCGTATTTTCTAGTGTTAGGTTACAGAGGGAGCATTGAGCCTCCCAATGGTTAGATCGACTTGTGGAGGTGAAGAAATATTTTGCCGAAGCTTTGCTAGGGTTTGGAAAGTAGTATTGTAATATTCATCAATTACAAAATTTGCTAAAGACTAATAAAACTCTCAAATCTGAAGAACTGATTTTCTCTTTGGGGTTTCTCCAAGGAGGTTTTGTTCGAAAATATTTGTGTCCATTTTGTGATTGATTTTTCTCTTAGAGTTTTCGCATTTTATTTTTCGTGAATATTTGAATTGTGTTTTTATTAAGTATTTGCAGTAGAATATTTTTTCTCAAAATTAAATACATTGGATAATTACCGATTGATTGCAATAAGTGACGTTTTTATCAAATTTTCACACTGAAGGCATGAGACAAACCTCCTTTGGGCCCTAGATCAACTGCCAAACCATTTTACCATTGCTAAGCTAGTTGGGGTATGCTGGTCCAGGTGCATATCCCACGAATAATAAAGGAAATGCAGGGACAATGTTGACGGTGTTCATGCCTGTGAATGATGCTCTACAACTTCTTGGAGTCCCATGGCTCTCAACGCATCACCTGTGGGTGTTAACATGTCCCTCTGGAGGGCTTGTACCCTAGTTAAGTTTCCTCGACCTATAGATGGAACCACCTGCCAATCACACACAATATCCAATGCTACAACATACACCATTAGGTACATTAATCATTATTGCATCTAAGTGAACCAAGCCTGAAAGAAGTGTGCAAAAAACACTTCATATGAGGCTTCTCTTCCAAAATTGGGGTCGTAGTTATGTAATGGTGTTACCTCCCTAGGTAGAAGTGGTTAATAAACTATCATCTAAGGTGTTCCCAACTCCCAAGGGGAAGTGACATGTCCTTGGTCCACCCCTCAATCGATAGGTGACATGTGGACAATGATAGAACAAAGGGGAAAGACTACATGGCCAAGTGCCATGGTCAAAGGAACCGACTATGATGAAGTACCTCATCTTGGATGTATAGATGCGAGGAGGGAGCAATCATGGATGCATGAGTTTCCTCAACCTTTGTTTTTCAACCCTTCTATATTGCCTTTTACTCTTTCTTGATTTTTTCCTTGTATTACTGCTTGTAGCTCAAGGAATGAGAGGTATGATGTATAACAATTATTACCCCTTTAGGATAGGGCAGTTCATCACCCATCAGGGGTTGGGACATGCAAGGGTTCCTTTTCTTCTATGAGATAGGGCAACATTGGCCCAAGAACAGAGTGATGAGTGATGGCTATATGGTAGAGGTGGAGCTCATGGTTGGATTTTGTCCATGTGTAAATTCAAAGTCCTGACCATCTTTTGCATTTTGATTTTTCTTTTTGTTTTTCTTGGGGCCATTATATTATTTTTCTGTTTCTTTTAGCTGCATCAACCTCCCAGTGTGCATATCCAGACCCTAGCTAGGTATGAGGATGTGTGGGTGCCAATTCCCAATTCCAAATGGTCAATTTGTTGAATTTTTCTAACTATGGCTGGTCTTCACAATATGTATTTTCATCATTATGTATTTATTGTAAGTATGTTCTTCATGCTCATTATTTTATCCAAAGAAAATACGAAAGGCATGTTCTTCATGACCTTTGCAAAAGAAGAATTTTGAATTTTGAATTTGCATTTTTCCCTCCACAAGAAACAAAGTCGGATCCTCTAAATGCTCAAGTCGGCTCAACCCCTTATGGCACCCATTTGACCTCATGATGGCTATATAAAGGAGACATTTGTCCTCCCTCTTGGGGCACTTCACATCATACACAACAAGCAATATATCTCTGCAATCTATGAAGGAATACAAGGAGTCAAGGAGGCCGAATATAAAGGTATAAGAAATGATCTTTCTTCGCTCGCTCAAACAAGTACAAGAGGCCAAGATCAATGCGAGTTTTTGTGATGTCTTTCTAAGGTAGAGTCCAAAATTTTTTGTGGTTCATCTATGGTTAGGGCTGAACATCGGTGGCTAAGGTAGATGCCAAATTTCGGCCCTTTGGAGTAGGCCTATTTCAGATCTTGCCCGAGTTATTCAATGACACTTTGTGGACAATTTTGTGAAGGCTGACTTGGTTTCTTGGTGAGGGGTTACGCTTGTCATCCATGTTGGTCAGTTGGATCTTGACTTTGATGTCTCTCTTGTTGAATTGATTCTATAAGGAAAGGATTGCTGGGTTTTTCCCCATGTGGGTTTTCCCAAGATAAACTCTTGTGTTATTGTGTGGCTGTCTCTTTATGATCCTGAACGATTTCCTTCAAATTGCTCCAGTGCAACCTTGATACATGATCAGGAATATTTTGCGATAGGTCTGTCAAAGGGGGTGGCAAAATAGTCTTGAACTTGTGCCATAGATATACTCTAGAAGCCACTAAGTTACTAACCCTATTAATCCAACACAGATCAACAATGGTTTTTATTGAGAGGTTCCATGAAATACGTCTTCCACAGTGATCAAGTTATCTCAACCTTCTAGCAGTAAGGGTAATAAAAAAACTCATATTGTGTCCAATAGTTTGCCCACATATAACCTCCAAATAGGATGAGAAAACCTGTGTATACTTGGGAGGTTGTAGAAGTGGGTTAGCCCTTAAATGAGACTGTAAAGGTACTACAACCCCTCAACTTTCTCAAAGATAATCCACAGATCCATAAAACTTTAGACTAGACCAAAATAGTCATATATTATGCCAAGGAAAGAGTCAATTGGGGTGCCATAATAAACCCTAGACAACGAGCCTCGGAAATGCAATAATTGTTATGTGAAACCCCACAAACAAACTTTAAATAGTAACCAAGAAACTTCAAAACAAACATTTAGTCAGTATTAAAACTCGTTTGCCTTAAAGCCTTATTGTCACCTCAAAAACAACACACTGCACTTTGTTTAAGGACGAATTGGGAGCCTCAAGATCTACACACCTTCTACAAGAGTGGTCTCACAAATGCATGAATTTACAGAAAAACTAGTGTTTTAAAATTCAGTCGGACTGGATTGGATTCGTTTGAGCTGACCCGCTGGCCGAGCCGGCGTGATAGAAAAACTGGTTCAGTGGCCAGTGATCCAGATTTAAACAGGAACACAACAAATTACAGAGATAACCATAAACACAAAGATGCAACGGAAATAATACTTCATTTCATTAATGTAAAATACTGAGATATGCTTACGAACAAAAAATGGAAATAAACAACTAGGGTGATGGTAGCTCATCTTTGAGAAGAGATGTGGTGGCTACATGCCTTTGAACTGTGTTACAATGAGGCTCGAAGGCCTATTTATTGTTGAGAAACAATGGAAAACCCTTCACATCCCAAAACCTAACCCTAGAAGATGAAACGCCAAATTGTGGGCCCCGTTTGGCTAAATTGGTACATCAATTTCCGGGGGTCATAACTTTGGCACCCGATCTCCGTTTGACGCGTACAATAGCTCGTTAGAAAGATTTATTCGAGAACTACAACTTTGGGAAGGGCAACATCGGCCCATGTACCCAAGTTGCCCGCAAATTTCCCAAAAAACGTCGTTTAGGGCCTCAAAATGGCTTCGAAAGTTCAGGACCTGAAAAAACTGCTAAAAATAGTAAATTGTGCTACAATTACGGAAACTGAAAAACTGAAAGAGACAGTTGCGGGGGTCCAAATGGGATAGGTGGGTGGCCACCAACATCCCACCTGGATCAGCCGGTTTCTTACCGAACTGGCCGAATCGAGACGATCGAGTCAGACCCCTGGCCGGTTTGTTAAGGTGTTGCAGTTGGTGGATGGGGAAATATTGGTTATGGGCTTCATTTATGAGGGCTATGGATCAAGCAAAGGAGCAAATAAATGCAACATACAAGGATAGAGTGGCTAAGTATGGGCCCATTTGGGAAATTATTGATAAAAGATGGAACAATCAACTCCATCACCTTATACATGCTACTGGGTGTTTTTTTTTTTTTTTTTTTTTTTTTTTGTTATTACCTGAACCCAAGGTATCATTATAAAGATTTGGAGACAGAAGCTTCACTGGGGAGGTTAGTAGTAGCTAGTAGTACTGGTGCCTAGTGATGTTTTACAGTTTACTTTTGTTGTAGAGGCCATTTAGAGTCTCCTTGGTTATGTGTTTTTGTTATGATCGCTATATCATGTATGTATTGGACAGTGCATTGGGTGTCATTTTGATATAATGGATATGTTCATGAGCCTACTTTGATCATATGTTGTCTTCTGTCTATATTTTAATGCATTGTGTTTGGAAACATTAATGAAAATCTTTAAAATTGTGTTTTTTCATAAAAAAATATTTAATGTATTTTTTACAATGACTGAATCATTGAAATCAAATCAGCCGAGTCGGAGTTTTAAAACATTGCCACAAACCACTTTAGAAAAGGAACTCACATCTCCTTAGTAAGAAAGCCAAATGGCCTTGGAGGATAAACACACCCTAGCGAAGAACCACAGTCATAGAGACAACATTCAACCTTGTGTAATGAATCCTTGAAAAACTCAGATTAGCCTGATAATATGGCTCAAAATAGACATGGAATGAGCCTAGAATTGGTTTCTTTGGAGGTTGAAGTTGTGCAGAGTATACTCAATGAAAATCCCTCAGAGATATATGTCAGGTTTGCTATAGAATTGTTATAGTTGTTTGTCGAGGAGGGTCGAGTAGGCCTTGGGGAATCCAAGCTTGACCAAAGCAATAAAATTTAATCTCAAAAGAGAAATATTACTCCAAAACTTGATCTCAGAATATTGTCCTTAGAGTGCTCAGATATGTGTAAAAAGAGGAGGCCGAATGCCCTCAGACATGAGATTGATGCCCATCGAATACCATAACCCAAGGAAAGAAAATAACCCAAACTTATTCGGTTAGGCCTGCGCGTTTTCTTGACGTGACTACCCAATTCCGCAGAAGCAATTTCAGAAGATTGCACGTTGAATGTGTGTCTCTTGTGGAGGATCTGAGTCTCCTTTTATAGGGATTGAAGGGTCACAAATAGGGGGGGAGGGGGAGGGGTGACCTGATCATAAATGGAGGGAAGCTGACCCAAATTTAAAAATTAAATTTGAATGTTTGGAGGCGAAAACCACGTAATTTTGAAGGCTGACTTGTCAACAAGTTTGATTAATTTTTTCCCTTGACCATTAATTCAAATAGGCCCATTTAAATTAATTTTTGAAATAAAAATTCCACCAACCTATAGGTGCTTGTAGAAACTTCTTTGGGGCTTTTGACCAGAAATGGGGCTTCAACCTTTAAAGTGACATATCTCCTCAACTGTGAGGAATTATGAGACATACCACTTATTGTTAGAAATGGCATGACAAAGACCATCAAATGAAGGTGATCTTGAGCCCAAGAAACTTGATTTTCCTTGACATTTTGGTCAACGAAAGTGGTGATTCTTTTGGTGTTGCTTGAGTTGGCATCAATGACAACCAATTTTCAACAGACCCTTCTTTCTTCCAAGTTCACCTTCCAACATGTGCTCTTGACAGATGGGCAAGGAAACATATGATTGATGCAGGTGGCGGAGATATGAATGGCGCATCACATTAGCTACAAGGTGTCTGTCAGGGGCTGCTGGCTGTTGGTTGGAAGAGATGAATAGGAGAAAAGTTCTCGTAGGGCAGACATCTTCCTCAAACCTCACATCTTTGCTCACCGCTATCTTTCGCTGTACTGGAATGTTGATCCTGTAAGCTTTAGAAGTCTCATTGTATCCAACAAAACAAGATTCTATCACATTATCTTGAGACTTGAACCCTTGAAGAAAACACTTGTAAATCTAATTGGATATAACCATCTTGTCAAAATCTGAAGGAAAAGGCGTGTCATGTGATCTGTGATAACAATATCACGATCCCCCTGACAAATAGTTTTAAATTGCAGAATAAGATCTAGAAATGATATGGATCTTTGGAAACCTGAATTGAGGTTTGATACAAAGTGTCAAAGGGTTGTTTCTCCATTGTTCAAAAACTATCTACCTCTTGATTGGCAATCTTAAAAAAAATATGTAGTGATTATGTAGCAATTCCAAGCATGTTCTCCCTTTGGTGCAACTTCTTGTCATTGAATGTGGACCCTTTTTAATGAGAGAAGTGTACTGTCTATGGGATACTTTCAAGCCATTCGACATTATGTCTCTCCACCTCTTGCTCAACATCTATAAGAAAAAGGGTAGGAAAGGGATATAAAGGCAATTCTTACTCATCATATAAGGCCCTATCATGTGGTCAATGGATAGGGGATTTTTCTTGATGATCTACAGGGATGGCACTATAATGTTTCTTGTAAACCATTGAACTGTTGCCATGTCCTAATTTCCCTTCAATATTCAAATCTGCTACATCGATGTTAGTGAGACTGATGGTGGAAAGCAAGTTTTTATCATTGATTTCTAAATATTTGAAAATTCACTTGTCTTCAACTCTATATTTTTCTTGAAACTCTATATTTGATGTATTTTTCATAGTGTCAAGTCTTTATTGGGTTGACTCAGGAGTCTTTGCCAAGTCTTGAGTCAATTTGACTCTCTGGCCAAAATGAGTCGAGTGAGTCTGGTGACTTTGCTAGAAACACATTTCTTTCAGTCAGATGATAAGCTGGGCCTGGTGATTGTGCAATATATGCAGCCTTCCACCTTTTGATAGGTGGTGGTGCTAGCATCTTAAAAATATTGTAATTTTTCTGAAATTGTAATTTTCTTCTTCCTTCTGCGCAAGATGTTTTTAGGGTAAGAAAATATATTTATTTAAAGTGTGTTTCATGTTGTGATTTTTCTTGCAGTTACAATGTTATAGGCCTTGCAACAAGCATTGGAGATCATTTCTATGAATGCATGGATAGCAATGATGTTTTTACTGCTCTACTTCAATATCTCAAAGAAATGGAGTTCAGACACATTCGCCAGCTTATTCACATAGTTATAATACCGTTGGTAAAAAATTGTCCACCATTATTTTGGGAGTCTTGGCTAGGGGAGATTTTGCATGCACTGCTTGTGCATTGTCAGCAAGTTCTCTTTGTTTCTTGGTCCAGCCTTATAAATGAGGGAAGAGCGAAAGTTCCAGATTCTTGTCGTTATAGTTCTGCACTGGGTTTAAAGGTGGAGGTTATGGAAGAAAAGCTCCTAAGAGATTTGACTCGAGAGACTTGTGCTTTGTTGGCAGCATTGGCTTCCCCTGGGGCCAACAAAAGTCTTCCTTCAACAGAACAACTTGGACAGCTTGGCCGCATGGAATCATGTCCTGTTATTGACACCAAAAACAATTTTTCAGAGTCCTTGATAGGGTATGCTTATGTCTTTTTTTAAGACGGTCTTTGTTTCATTGTTCCTGATGTATATCTAAATTATTCTTCTGATTCTCTTCCAGAGCTCATTTTAGTTTCTGTTTGGTTCGTTGAACTTATTGGGTCATTTACCTGTGCAGATTCTTATTTAAACACAAAGAAACTGCTATGGCTGCCCTCAAGATAAGTGTCAACGCATTCACATGGCCTGATAGTGAAGCAGTTGCAAAAGTTGTTAGCTTCTGTGGATCTGTTGTCACATTTGCAGTTTCGACAAGCAACTTTGAACTCCAAAACTTTGTGGCAAAAAATTTATTTGAAGCAGTTATTCAAGGTTTAACTCTGGAGTCAAATGCAATGATCCATGCAGATCTTGTCAGCCTTTGTCGTGAGATTTTTGTTCACCTTTCCAACAGACATTCTGCTCCAAGAGAAGTAAGTTCAACATTGTCACTTATAGGTATATGTTCTGCTAGTTTACTAGTATGATTGTTTTTTAGAATTCATATGAAACGTAGATGGCTGTTTTTGTCCTCTTAGATGTTCCCTTTTTTAGTTTGCAGTGGAGGGGGGGTGGGCTGAGGTGGGGGTGTGGGGAGAATGAAAAAGAGCAGGTGAATGAATGATCACATTATAATCAACTGACTAGAGTTTCTGTATGGGCAGGTACTTCTGTCACTGCCTTTTGTTACACAAGATTCCTTCAGTGCTTTTGAAACTGCTTTGTCCAAAACATCCAGTGCAAAAGAGCAAAAGCAACATATCAAGAGTTTATTATTGGTAGGTGCCGGGAGCCAGTTTAAAGCACTAATGGCTCAGAAGACTACAAATGTTATAACAAATGTATTAAGTAAGTCTTTTTCTTTCAATAGTAATGCCACTTTTTCCTGAACTGTTATATGTTCACAATCAATGACTAGATACATGTGATATGCTTTTTTATGTTTATTTTTCTGGTTATTGGATTTATGTTCCTAGTCACCACATATGATGCCTGTTTTTTATTTTTTACTTTTTATTTAACTAAATTGAAATAAATTCTCCAGAAAAAACTTGAATTTCATTGAATCAAAAGCAGTGGTGAATTTAGTCAGCATGTGGACTTTTTTTGTAAGTTTTAGAAATAAATGTTAAGATTTGTTTTTTTCTGATAATCTGGAAAATTATAAAAACAAAACAATGTGTGTATATATTCAGTCTTGACTAAACTTTCTGGGTTTGGAATCAGGTTAAACTCAAAAAGGTAGTGTTACCCACCAGAATGAGTAACTGCATAGGATAGCCAGCGGCCCTACACAATTGCATATTGATGATGATATGCCAGTTCCTCCACCATTTGCACTAGTCATACACCTCTTACTATCTGGCATTTCTCTTGGATGAAGGTGGGTTACCACTCAGCATGTACTTTTATCATTTTGCAATCAAGTACTTTTACTTAATGTTTTGGGCATTTAGTATGAATAAGGGGTGATCTGGATGATTGACTGATCTTGACTGTGAACTTATTCTCTCACCTTACAAAGGGGAGGGGAGGTCAACCTTTGGCCCTAGTCCAATGGTACCTCCCCTAAGGCCTTATGGTTATGGGGGTGGGGGGCACTTCTTGGAAGATGTGGATTGAAATAGTGTGTCCATTCTCTTTTTCCTTACTTAACATCTTCCATTTCACATTATTGCTTTGATACCGTCTACATTCTTCGGGTTAATTGTCATTGGTTCATTGGGATTTGGCACTCTCTTATCCACATCCTTGAGAAGGGCCAGGAAACATTGCCCTAGAGGTTGATGCAACTAAAAGAATGAAAGAATGAAAGAAAAGTTAAAATGCAAAAGATGGTCAAGACATAAGATAATGCATGGGAAAAAGCCTAGCAGGAGCTGTAGACTCTTCATTAGCCATCACTTGGTTCTTGAGCACTTGATGCCATTTCATCAAAAGGGACCTATTGACCACTAAAGTTGCACTTGAAATTTTTCGAGTTCTCCATGCCCAAGGATATGTCGGAGCATTCCTACACCTATAGAGTTCCAGATTTTATCAGGGCTTCTAAGACCCTTTCCTTCTCTCTTTCTTCATTCGGTCCTTAGATTTCGCAATGCTACGGATGTAACGAACAAAGTTCATATAGGAAGCAGAATACTCAAAATATCTGTTATATAAGAATGTCCATCATGGGGACAAATAATATATTATATAGGAATATTTGAATAAAAGTGAGATATGAGATGATTGCAATGAGGGTTAGGGCCTGCTTATATACCCTAAGAAGGTTACCTTTTCACGTACAATCATGTCCTTAGAGACATGCCTCTTCCTTATTAACTACTAGTTAACTAATCATTATTTATGTTTATTATTGTTTTCATTTTTATTATTTTTATATAAATTATATCTATAACATTGCCTTCTTCTTCAAAAATCTTTGTCCTCAAAGCTTACTAATGAAAGAGCTTGATCACTTTCCCTGTTTCGAGTGTCTTCTTGTCTCAGAACTATCATCTTCGTGGATACAAGATGATACGATCCTTTGAGCGATAAGTAAAATTGTCGAATTGAGAAGGGATTTGACCATCCTAGATCAATATTTTGTGGAATCTTGTAGTGTCTGGAAACTTGTGATGAATTTTTATCATCGGATTGAATTGTGCAAACTTCAAAGTTCTTTGGAACATAAGTTTGTTGTTTATGTTTTGAGTGATATAGATTCGTAGATTTATTGACGTGTCTGCTCTTGTGAATCAGATGTAGATAAGGAGTTCTTTGGTTTATCTTTCCCTTATCATGTGTGTGGCAAGATTTTAATTTACTTCAAGCTCTGATGTCGTCGAGGTGGTTACAAAATCTTCACCTAGAATTTTCATTGTGATTATGAGATTGTCTTTCGAATTAATCACATCATTATGTTATGGTTGACGTTTCAAACCATCTAATGTGTTTCATCCTCAGGGCAAAGGTGAAAAAATCAATCTATCTAGAAGTTTAAATAGTAAAGATGCATTAGGTTCCAGAGTTAGCTATTGGGAATTAGCTGTTAGGAGTTAGATGCTAGGCATTAGTTGTTGAATTAATTGATTAATTAATCAGTTATGATTTTTATTTTTTTGTATTAAATTGAATTGAATTGAATTAATATATAATTATAGAATAAGATATATATGGAATAAAAATTAAGATAAGTAATATTTAACTATATAGTTTAAAATAGTTAAATTCACAAATAGTTATAAATGTTATATTAAAATTAAGGATATTTTAATAGAAAGTGAAAGATAATATTAAAATAAATAAATAAAATATAATAGTAATAACAAAAATTCAATTAAAAAAATTAATAAAATAAAATCAATAAGATAGGGTGGGAATCCAACGCCTACTGAGTTTCTAGCCATTGTCTCTGTTTAGATTAATAGCATGCTTCTCAATTTGAACGACTTTTCTTAGTTTCCTATGATGGAATTGATCAACCCTTGTGATGACCTGAGAATCCTCAATACAAACATGGTGTTTGGATTTATTCGCATGTTCAGCTAAAGCTGATGAACGAGCACAATTGTGCTTGATGTCTGTATTATGCTCTTGAATTCTTTGGTTAATGGTGCGACTAGTTTCCCCATTGTAGGAAATCCCATAGGAACAAGGAATCAAATAGACCCCTTTCATGTCTTTAGGGTTTACAGGGTCCTTAACAGATCTTAAGGGAATTCCTAAAGGTATTAAGGGGTTTGAAGGTAGCATAAAATCTATTCTTTTTAAGAATATGAGCAATCTTGTCAGTTGTCCCCTGAATGAAAGGAAGCTACACATTGGATAATTGGCAATTATGAGCAAGTTTAATCTTTGATACTTTACTGGCTCTTTGAAAAGCTCTGAGACCTTGATGCCTTCTAGAGCCATTATTTTGAAAGACATTTAGGAGATGATATTTTTCATCTTCTAAGTGAATTGTCATTGTCTCAACATCCAAGTGTGTTTTTCTTTAACGGACTTGTCTTCTTGAGTTGTGATATTCACTAGATCGGTATTCATTCCATTTTCTTTGACTTGAATTTCTTACTGTGCTTCCTTCTCAATAAGCTATTGTATCTTATTTTCTAATGATTTTTTGTCCTTCTTAAGCTTTTTAATTTGTGTTAGTAATTTTTCACTGTGGTCCTTAAGTCGAGAAACTTCTTTATTTTTGTCAGTGGTGATTTTGTCAATTTCCCTTTGCATATTTTGTATTGCCTTTTTTACTTTCTTGAAAAATTACTTTTGAGATATCTTGTGTGTCTTCTGATGTTACTGAATTTGTCAAATTTGTCATTGAGCTTGTCCGTGGTCTTGAAGTAAGATGTAGATGCCATGGGGACTTGTCCAATAGATCTCTCTTAGTGATTGCTTTTCTCTCTCTTGCTTGGGCTTTGTTTTCACCTAAGCTCTGATACCATGTTAATATTAGTTAACAATGGTATTTTCTATGCTTTGCACAATTACTTCAATGTTCTTTTAGTAGCCCAATGACAATTTCCAATTTAATTTTCTAATAGCAATCCCATTAACCGTAAATCTCATTGACAAT
The DNA here is from genome assembly GCA_000404065.3 of Pinus taeda. Lineage (NCBI taxonomy): Eukaryota > Viridiplantae > Streptophyta > Pinopsida > Pinales > Pinaceae > Pinus > Pinus taeda. Next base: position 52,875 of record APFE030016043.1, on the reverse strand, counting down.
AACCATAGAAAGAACATGAATAACAAAATGCAGAAGACAAGCCAAGACAAGAGAACACCAGATTTGACGGATGTCAGGGAAAAACCCTTTGATCAATTCTTCTTATTATTATTTCAAATGTTCAACAGAGAGATAGAGTACAAAAGTCAAAATTGACTTACCCGATCAAAGTCAAAACAACCTTGTCATATCTGAAATTCTCTATTGTAGTCTACAACCCTAACCAAAATGTCAACGATGGTCAATGCGACAGCAAACCATACTCTTTGGAGCTCGGTCAAAGGAAGTCAAACTCAACTTTCTAAAGTGGTCAAATTCAGCCTAAAATAGTTACTTAATCAATGGTCAAACTTGGTTATATTTTGCACTTGTAGTCTGTGGTCAACTCTTCGGTCAGTGTTGGTTTGTGTGCCCGAAATACATCGGTTTCTGTGCCAATCAATGCGGCTTTCCAAAAACAAAATTCCGACCCAAAAATCACAGTCAAACTATTCGTCAAAGTGCCTGGTCAATGTTGGTCAAACCAGCAACAGAGTTCTAAAATTTCGACCCTGTAATCTTGTCCTTAAATTTGTCCTTCTTGCTGTGAGAGAATAGATGTACCCAATACGCTGTATGGACAAATCAAAGGAGAGAGAAGAATGTGTGTGATGAGAGATGCCAAATGAGGGTTGAGGTCTCTTATATTTATACAAGCCGTTGGGGCTCAAGAGAGATGTCCATTGGGCTTCATGAGCCTACATGATGATGAGGCCAACCTTGACAATTTGCTCATGTGTGGGCTTGACCTCAAAAACATATTCTCCCTTGTCTAAATTTGATGATCTTTAGGCCGATTTTAGTCCTCTCGAAAAGAAGAATTCAATGCAATCATCATCTCCATCAAATGAGCTGTCCAAAGTGGAATTTATCCCTAGTTGCCAATTTTAACACTACCTCTCTACTAGGGAGAATTCCACCTATCAATCCATCCATCATCATACCATTCTCTCTGCATCTTGTCTCTACTTTGCTGAACACTGATATAGATAATGGAGAAGAATTGATCGAGAGTGATTCACAATGTTGAAAAGCGTAACTAGGTTCGGTCTTCATAATGACATGTAATTGTGATTTTTATGTAAAAGATGTAAAGAAGAAAAATAAAATTATTGTAACGCTGCATTATGGGTTTCATGAGCAAGATATTTTATTTTATTTAAGGCTCCCATTGAGAGCACTTAGGGATATTGCCATCTAGTCATAAAATTATAAATAGTCATTGTCATGTAATGAAGGCATGTTACACATTGTAAAGAGTCAAAATTGTTTTGTAAGTTACCCTCAAAGACCTTGTCACTAGCCCTCCCTCAAGTTTGCCTACAATGAAGGGATAGACCAACGACTACATATACCAGTGCTCGACGTCATTTGGAGGCAATCAATTTAGTGAAGCAAGTTTCCAACATCAAGTGTGCAAATCATCTAAGAAAAAGCGTTAAAGCTAGTGAAGAAGGAAGGAAGAATAACGAAGGAGAGGGTCATCATTGGAGGACTGTTTTGGGCTATGTTTACGCTCTCACGTGCGAAGGTAGCAAATGTGAAGTTGTCAAGAGGAGGCTGAAAGATTGTAGTCACATAAAAGGTGATCTTGTTTGAGTAAAATCTTCGCTAAAGGAAGTCGAGTTAGAAAGAGAAGGGTCTCTCTCAAGGAGAAGGCTATTTGAGAAGCCAAATCAAATCTAGGGTTTCTAAAGGGCCACAAACCTACAAGAAGGAAGCCAAGAAGAGCGAGAAGAAGGGCAACGTTGATCTAAGGGTGAAGAGGAAGCTAGCGACTTGGACTTGGGAGGGCTCTAGTGTCAAGGGTCTTTGTCATGTTCTTGGTATTAGTCAATTGAAGATTCTATAAGAAGAATTTGTTTGGGTTTTTCTCTCAAAGATTGAGAGGTTTTGGCCCTGGATGACAACCTATAAACTATGTCTCTTGTCTCATTATCGTTCATGAATTGGTAATTGTCTTGATGAAAAGAACACAATAATAACTCAAGAAGAGAAGATGATAATCAAGAAGTAAAAAGACTATCACAAGAAATTATCATAAGTAGAGAAATCACCTATCTATTGATGCCTTAGACTTCATAGCATGGTATCAGAGCTAAGGTGCTAAAGTCAAGGAGGGTCATCTAATCAAGGAGACACACAAGGATTGAGTTTCAAGAAAGGGATCAAAGCGAGATAAAGAATACCAAAGCGAAATTTAAAGATAGACATCCTACTGAAACCCTAGATCAAAGAAATCTACTTTAGCAAGACTCTTGGAATCATCATCAAGGAAGAAGCAGAAAAACCCTAGAAGCATTTGGGAGATCATCTCTCATCCATAATCCAAGGAGTAGAAGCTTTTTCAAAGACCAAGCAAGGCCAGATCGAAGAACATTGTCATCATCTTCAAAAGGGTTTGTGAAGTAAACTCTCTATCATTAAAACAAAGGTTTACCCTTTGAAGAACTCCATCAAAGTAATCTCTCTCTCAAAGAGATCAAGGATTACTCTTGTAGAAAAGAATCTACCAAGTAGTCTTCTACTATCTATATCACTATCAAGATTAAGGAGGAAGCAAGTGGAGAGAGCAACATCTATTCAAGTAAGTATATGACTTCATATGAATCTATCAAAATGTCTTTTTGCAAGGAGAGCAACAAATTAGTTGGGGCTTCAAATTTTCTTGCATGGAGGAAAAGAACAGACCTAAATCTTATTGAGAATGAAGTCATGGATCACATCAAGGGGCCAATAACCCAACCTCCCAAAGAAGATACTCAAGCACTTGCTAAATACATGAAAGGGAAGTGAGGGCCCAAAAGAGATTGTCCTAAACTTAAAAGGGACAATAACAAGAGAAATAAGGAAGAAGCCCGTATTATCGAAGAAGTGGAAGAACCTGAGACGAAGAAGCCTATGGAGGAAGTGAGAGATCTCTACTATGACTGAGATAATCTCCTTCACTGAAAGGTACTCTTCTGTTGTGTAAATTATAGGTAAGAAGCATTGTAAATAAGATAGTATGCATCATACTAGAAAATTGACATCGGATAGAAGAGCTCGTGACATAGGCAACATGAAGGATGTTTGAAACAAAATCTATGGCAGTCTACTACGTATGATATAGCTCTTGGAAACCCTCATTGAAAGCTTAGGTGATACTTATGGGAAAAGGAAGAAGTCATCTAGGACAAGGCTCATCATACATCAGTCAAAAGAAAGGTAACATCTGCGGGATGGGCAAGATCCTCAAGATTCTCTGATGGAATATTTAGTGGAAGGTTCACCGATCATGAGGGGAAGAAAACGTTTCATCAAGAATTCATGGGATGATGGTATGATGACATAACAATGAAGCAGATCAAGGGAATGAAGCTCCTTCATTCAAAGGAAGCTATTGCTAGTCTGGATGACCCAAAGGAAAGATAAGGTATGTATGCTTACATGTGATATTATGGAAGTCATGTTATATGGTTGAAGGCAACATGGATCACTGCTCTATCTTGAGAGGCATGATCAAAGAAAGGATCTCCTCCCTCAAAGGGATGCAAGAATGCATGGGTCACATATTTACTAGATGAAATCAACATAATATAACCTCATATGGAGTATGAGGTGGTTGACTACAATTGAGGAATTTTGATTGAAAGCTCATGGGAATGAAATGTGTGACACAAGGAAGGAAGAGATTGTGGAATATGCAACAATGGTAAAGGCAGTCAACATCCTAAAGTCCAGGAAGATTTGACTATGATATCTCCTAGAAAGGTATGAAGACTCTAATGGAAGTTTGGAAAATATGGAGACCCTTGACAACACGTGTCTTTAGGAGATGTGTCCACATGTATGCAGGATGCTGATGCCTACAGGAAGATGTCATCATGAAAGACCATCACAGGGGTAATTATGACCTAAGTGTTCATTTCTTATTTTTGAACAAGTATTTGGATGGGCTTATGCAAGATTGCCAAAGGAAGAACTATGGATGTCTTCCTAGAGGACCATGTAAGATCCTTCCAAAGAAGGCAACATGACATGAAGCAAGGCCAAATGTTGACTGATGGATCACTTTCTGAGGAAAGGAGTGGTGACATGACTTACTCATGGGAGTTCTTCAAGTAGCTGGTTGTCCCATCATCTCCACCTGAGGACTTGCTATAGGTCCCTAATTAAGAGGGAGCCTGGAAACAAGTTTCTTACTTGGAAGAAACTTTGAAATTCCTAAGCCAAGAGCGAGCTTAGGTACATTCCTTTTGTAGGAATTAGCACATTCCTTTATTGGAATTGATATGTCCTCCCTAATTGAGAGGGATAGACACATCATTCTGGTCTTCACTTGGGAAGACAAAATGGAGGATTGGGTAATCATTTAGCATCCGATGCTCTTTGAGGATGATATAGGGCATCCAAGATAAGAGTAGTCATAGAGGACCAATATTCTTTGAGGACTACGAATCCAAGATAAGAATAGTCTTGATAACACACCCTAAGAACCCGGGTGGGGTATGTTCCGGGTGGGACAATGATGAGAGTGTCTATAAATCATTGGTCTCACCAACATTGTGCTCAGAACTTGTGGAGAGATAGAGTTGTTAGTCAAGGCCTTGCTATGTGACAATGTTGGTTGATATGATGTTGAACAAATGGGTTACCAATTCGGTTCTTCTTATGAGAAATTCTCCAGATTGAGAATGACCAAGTACCATTATCAATACCTCCCTAGTTAAGAGGGAGTGTTGAAAAGCGTAACTAGGTTTGGTCTTCATAATGACATGTAATTGTGATTTTTATGTGAAAGATGTAAAGAAGAAAAATAAGATTATTGTAATGCATGGATCATGGGTTTCTTGACCAAGAGATTTTATTTTAGTTAAGGCTCCCATTGAGAGCCCTTACGGATATTGTCATCTAGTCATAAAATTCTAAAGAGTCATTGTCATGTAATGGAGGCATGTTACACATTGTAAAGAGTCAAAATTGTTTTGTAACTACCCTCCAAGACCTTGTCACTAGTCCTCACTCAAGTCGGCCTACAATGAAGGGATAAATCTAGAAAAGATGAAGTCAGCCTACTCCAAGGGATCATGTCAGCCTAAACATTGACCAACGACTATTTATACCAATGCTCGACCTCATTTGGAGGCAATCAATTCGGTGAAGTAAGTCTCCAACATCAAGTGCACAAATCATCTTAGAAAAATCCTTAAATCCAACGAAGAACGAAAGAAGAATAGTGAAGGAGAGGGTCATCATAGGACTATTTTGGGCTAAGTTTACCCTCTCGCGTGTGAAGGTAGCAGATTCAAAGTTATCAAGAGGAGACAAAAAGATTGTAGTCACATAAAAGGTGATCTTGTTTGGGTAAAATCTTCGCTAAAGGAAGCTGAGTTAGAAAGAGAAGAGTCTCTTTCAAGGAGAAGGCTATTTGAGTCTCTCTCAAGGAGAAGGTAGACCTAGAAGGACGCTGAGAAGAACGAGAAGAAGGGAAACATTGATCCAAGGGTGAAGAGGAAGCTAGTGACTTGGTCATGGAAGGGTCCTAGTGTCAAGGGTCTTTGTCATGGTCTTGGTATTCGTCAATTGAAGGTTCTATAAGAAGAATTTGTTTGGGTTTTCCTCTCAAAGAGTGAGAGGTTTTGGCATTGGATGACAGCCTATACACCGTGTCTCTTGTCTCATTGTTGTTCATGAATTGGTAATTGTCTTGATGAAAAGAACATAATAATAACTCAAGAAGAGAAGATCATAATCAAGAAGTAAAAAGACAATCATAAGCAATTATCATAAGTAGAGAAATCACCTATCTATTGATGCCCTAGATTTCTCAACACACAAGATGTTACCACTCTCCACCGATGAAAGTCAGTCTAGGGGTGTAACCCCAATCAGACTTGATCCCAGATCAAGTTGTTGAACACCATGCATCCTAGACGTAAGGAGTACGTGAGTACATGATGCATTCATTTGTAGTGCTACGGTCCTTATTCACTTTTCCCAACTCATTGATCAGATGAGAGGTACTTCCCATGAGTCTCGAACTACATTTGTAGGATGTATGCTAGGGAATCCGCAAGAGAAGGTGAACCACTCATCCTATGCATATATCATCAATCGTAGGGGAAGGTGAACTAGTCACCCTACACACGTGTTATAAATCGTAGGGGAAGGTGAAACACTCACCCTATGGTCACTTATAGCTCCAAGAAGTACCCCAAGCCCCTAGGGGCTCCCAGAGACCAATGTCTAACTCAAGCGAGACATCCTTCCATGACTCCAAGTCTCTCTTGGAAGGCTAGGAATTTGACCTTCCCTAAGGGCTTCGTGAGGATGTTTGCAACCTGCTTATTAGTCTTGATGTGTTGGAGCCTTATTGCTCCCCGTTGTACCATATCTCAAATAAGGTGGTACTTGATATCGATGTGCTTGGAGCGGTCGTGGAACACGAGATGCTTTGAAAGGTGAATCCCACTTTGGTTGTTGCAATAGATCACGGTTGTATCTAACACATGCTTAAACAGCTCACTGAGGAGCTTCCTCAACTAGACAACTTCACAACAGAATATACTTGCAGCAATATATTTGGCCTTGGTGGTGCTTAAAGCAACTAATTTCTGCTTCCTCCACATCCAAGAAATCGAAGCAGATCCCGATGAGAAATAACATTCTGACATGCTCTTTCTATCTACCACACTACCAACCTAGTCAACATCAGTATATCCATGTAGGCTCAAATTCCCTGCATTGTATCTCAACCCATAGTTGATTGTGCCACGGATATATCTCAAGAGATTCTTAGTAGCAATCAAATGTATGTGATGAGGCTCAACCATAAACTGACTCAAAATATTCACAACGAAGCATATGTTTGATCGAGAGTTTACCAAGAACATCAAGGCCCCCACAAGTTGTCTATATTCAAGAAGGTTTACCAATTCAAGCCCACTAGCACTTCTACATATATTTTCAATGTTCCACCAAGACTCCGGTGTGGGGAGACGCGGGTGCGGGGAGACGCACAAGGGGGACGTGTGGGAGTACCCTGAAATTTTAGGGAAATTTCGGGGGTGCGGGGAGTCGTCGAGGTATATAATATTATAATAATATATATTTATATATTTATATATATAAATTTATAATTCAAGTTTATATTCATTGTTCACTGTTCAATGACAATAATGAAAGCATAAAAATATTAAATAGACAATTGAAATTTGAATCATTGATCCATCCTCATCATTCATTTTGATACATACATGATACATTGATACATCATTCATGACCATGAGCATTGAGATTCGAAAAACAAAAATAAAAATATCATTCATCATACATTGATTCAATGGTTCATCATTCTACAATCTAGTAATCTACATTGATTTAAAAACTAAATTAGTAAATTCATCATTCATCATTCTAGAATCTAAATTGAAAGCAAAACATACTAGTATAACTCAAACTTCAAAGTTTCAAAGTTCAAACTCAAAAATAGTTAAGAGTCAAGAGTCAAGTCATCAATATCTAGTGTCGCAACTCAAAAATGAAAAATGCATAGTCAGCACTGAAAATAAAATGATAAATCAACATCAAGGACTCAATCTCAATGATTGGTCCTCTACATCCATCTGCTGCATGAAGTCATCAGGACCATCAACGGGAATGTCAGTATCCGAGTCAGAGTCACTCTCTTGAGTAACCAATGAAACTCCAACCAAACCATGTCGCAGCTCATCTGGTCCATCCTCATCATCTATCTGTGCACTATCCTCTGGATCCACATCCCATCGTGTTGCCGGTCCCTTCCGATACTCTGGTGTCTTCCTATGTGCAAGACGTAGAGAACTGTGCACTGCAACTAGCTTCTCTGCTCTCCTAGAGGAAAGTCTATTCCTCTTGATAGAGTGGATGAAGCTATATGTGGACCAATTCCTCTCTGCTGCAGAGGAACTAGCAATCTGAGACAATAAGCGAATAGCAAGGTGTTGGATCTCTGGAGCATCATCCCCATGCATGGTCCACCAACCAATGGGGTCAGTCTGGCCTAAATCATTGCGATCTTCCCTTGCATCATGCTTGTTGAAGGGACCACTGAGACTTGCAAATTGCATCCACTGTCTCCTAATTGTTCTCCCTTCTTCTGAACTATACATCTTTGTAATGGCAGCTCGAAATCCCTTTTTGACCTCTGGATCTTCAATGGGAAGAATTCTACCAGTCCTTGCCACATACCATTTTGGGTTGAGTGCATATGCTGCCATGTGCAAAGGTGTATTCATTCGATCCCACCTACGCTGTATAATGGGTCGAATTTGGGTCGTATAGAACTCTAAGGAAGGATCCTTCTCACGAATGGCTACCCTTACTTGATCCAACATAGTATCAAAAGTCTCATATATTTCTCCAAGAGTAGGAGAATCTGTGTCAGTGTAGCGAATGACCTCAACTACAGGACGTAAAAGTGACACCAAATAACCACAATCTGTCCACCAATCATTATCCAATATCTGAATCCTGATTTTCTTTCCTTCCTCTGTCTTTGATTCTGCCCATCTGTTCCAATCTGGAGTTACAACCATGGCCTGCAATGCTGACTGCACCTCCAACATCCTCTCTAATAAAAGAAAGTAACTAGCATATCTGGTGTCAGTAGGCTTGAGGAATTCCTTCCTCGCATGAGACCTGTACATGGCTAAAGAGGTATGGTGATTGCAAATAAACATTTGCACATTTCTTGCAGCTATCACCAAGTTAGATACCCACTCAATTTTGCCAATGTCTTTCAATGCATTATTGAGCGCATGCACACAACAAGGGGTCCAGAAAATATGCCTGTATTTATTTTGAATCATTAATCCTGCTGATCTACACACTGCTGCTGCATCTGTCACAACCTGTACAACATTTGTAGATCCAACCTCCTCTATAGCATCACGAAGGAGCTCAAATTGGAAAGTTGCATCTTTGCGCTTTCCAGAACAATCAATAGCTCTAAGAAAGAAAGGCCCCTCCCTGCAAGTAACTATGATGTTGATAAGTGGACGTTTGGCAATGTCTGTCTACCCATCCATAACGATAGAACAACCTTCCCTCACCCATGTCTGCCTCATATTTTCCTTTTGCACATTAATATTGGCCACTTGCCTTTCTAATATCACTGTCCTCAGCTTATGTTCACCTGGGGGCACATATGAGGATCCTGCTGCTGCAATTGCCTTCACCATCTCCTTGTAGTAAGGAGAACGACTAACATGGAAAGGAATGCCATTGGCAAAAAGAAATTTTCCAATGGCATCATCTGTATCATTACGGTTCAACTTACCATACATTCCTGTAAGAGTTGGTCCCACTGCACAAGAACGAGAACCTGGTGGAGGCATATTTTTCATTTTTCTTTTGGAGCTTGTGGCTTCATCAATATTTTCATTTTGGTGAGCTTGGGCCATGGCATTTTTACTTGAGAAGTTGCCCTTTGCATCTGCTGCCATTTGCATCCTCAAGAGCTCTGATTTTTGCAATATGGTTAATTTTGAACATATATGAACCCCTTTGCCACCTACACCCAAAAGATGCATCTTGATCCGACTATAACTCCCAACCCAAGAATGACCACAAACATTGCATTTCCAATGGCGTGTCCCACCTCTTTGTTTTCCGGGTTTTGGTTGAGTTGAAGAGTCAGCCATTTTGGCAACATATAACAAAAGAGGTTTAGTTGGATTAAAAGTCCCTTTTGCATATTCAGCCAATGCCTTTGACGGGGTTGCAGTTGCAGTTGCACTGGGAGAAACACTCGCTGCACTGCTGCCATGGGTTTCATTCATTGTTGATGGGATTTCAATTCCAAGAGGATTTTCTGTTTGAACATCATAATCACTATCAGTATCACGATCAGTGTCACTGTGGCTGCTCATGTTGTAATCAACGTTGCAGGCTTGCAGCTTGTTGTGTCACTGTTTTAATTTCTTTTGCAAATATTTTTTTTGTTTTTCAAATTTTCTGCCCTGCAAAAAGAGTTAAAAAAAGTAAAAAAATCACCATGTAAATTAAAATTTAGAATGCAAATATAGTAGAATTTCAATTAAATACAAATTATTAAAATTTAAAAACAAAAACATAAACAAAAATTAAAAATAAAAATTAAATTTGAGTGACTGTCCACTCAGCACTGTCCACACATTTGCTATTAAAATTATTTTGAAGACATAATATGATAATTGAAGACCTAATAGAATTGAAAGAACAGTTAAAAAATTTAAAAATATTCCCAAAATCTGTTAAGTGTTTCACTGTTTTGGAATGGAGTGAATCTAAAATTTATTTTTAAGTTTTTAACCTACAGCACTCTTGTTCTCAATGCTCATGAGTATGACTGTGTTTATTTTTAAGTTTTATAACCTACAGCACCCTAGGCCTGTGGCTTGCTCAGGTCTGAGATTTGCCCCTATCCTGTGGCTTTCGTAGGCCTAAACTTGTCCTCTGACTGTGGCTTCCACAGGGGTACTGTGGCCCTAACTTGCAGCCTTCACTGATCCAAAATCCGATCCGTATGACATACTTTGCACAGTGATCAAAATAAGTTAAATAACCCTATCTCAGGCACATATAGCGCTTACAAAAATCAATCTGATAGGCTGCAAAAGAGGCAGAAATTAGCTCCAGACTTGCCCTTAATCACATGGAGCAGACCTGTCACCTTATTAAGTTATTTCACATAAAAAAAGTTCTAACAGTGGGCATTGGTAGACTGCCATAAAATATTAAAATGTCAGAGTTTTAGTAATGTTTTTAAGGGCCACGGTGCACCCAATCTCTATTCTGGAATCTGCATTAATACCAAAATAAATTTATAAAATTGCTATCAGATTCTATTTGGAGCTACAAGCCTACATATAGCAATCTACCATTCGGTCCATTCCCAGGTTACCCCTTTCAAAATGGATTTTCGATTTAGTCTCGGGCTACATTTTTTTTTTTGGAAAATACATGAAATTTAGTCTCGGGCTACTTGTGCAAACATGTTACATAACCCCACAATTTTGCAGAAAACTTCCAATTGGTGGCTACGCCTCTCATTAACTTCCTATCAATCATCAAACAAATTAACAAGATGAAAAATCATAAAATGCCGTTGTAAATTGGTTTCGAAAGACAGGTTATCGTAACCACATCGCTATTGAGCCTGTAGATGACTGTTTTCCGTCTAAATAAATTGTGGACTTAACAGTAATAAAATCTATTGGGGACTGTTGATGGGATAAAGACTTAAAGTTTAAACCAGCTACAGAAAATTTAAAAACAAAATGAAAATATCAGCAAAATGAAAAACGAACTGCAGATTGAGAACACGTGGGCACGCCGGCACGGGTAGAAGAGATGAAGAATGTAGCGAAATGTTTAAGCCGGAAAGCCAGCGGAAGTTATAAACATTAAACTATAAACATTAAACTATAAACGATGTGGTCCGTGGATGACATATCTGTTATCGTTTATAGGCTTTAACGACTACCTGGGTTTATCGTTGCAAATGCAAACTTCAGTCTTCAGTCTTCAGCAAAGGGACGCAGCACCAACAGCAAAGGGACGCAGCACCAACAGCAAAGGCTCAACGTTCACGGACCTGGGAAAGTCGGCGTTGGAATGCAAGGCACTAATGAAATGTCAAATGAGCGTATTCACTTTTATTAGATGACTTTTAGGTTTAGGATTTCAGTTCTAATTTTAATTAAAAAAAAAAAAATTAATTCTTTTGATTTTTGATTTTTAAGTCTTATTAGGCAAATCTGAAGGGGGGACGCCCAGGCGCACCCTTTTTGGGGAGTCTAGACTCCCCACTGAAGGGGGATGCCCAGAAGCACCCTTTTTGGGGAGTCGCGGGGAGTCTAGAGTCCCACACTGGGGAAACGCACCCCCTTGCGTCTCCCCGAGACTCCCCAAAAAGGGTGCGTGGGGAAACGCACCCCCAAGAGACTCCCCATCCCGGGTGCGTGGGGTGCGAGGGGTGCGTGCACCCGACCCTGGGAGTCGCGTCCTCGTGGAACACTGTATATTTTTGAAGTTGAGTTCCATTTTGGTAGACACAAACTTGAAATCCACCATCCCACATCTCTCTAGCAGCTTCATAATGTATTTTCCTTGAGAAAGGAAAATCTCGCTTGACTTTTGCTAGACGTCCAGACCTAGTAAATAGTGCATTAGTCCTAGGTTGTCCATCTCGAACTCGGAAGTCAACTCCCTCTTGCATTGATAAATGAAAGGGTTTGCACAAGTTAGAAAGGGATCATCAACATAAAGGACCAAAATGAGAGGCAAGTCCTTTTCAACCTTGAAGTATAAGTTTGGATCAACATAGCTCCTCGTAAATCCCAACTTCATAAGATAGCTATCAATTCTCTTGTACCAAGCCCTAGGGGCTTGCTTCAACCTATAGAGAGCTTTCTTCAACCTGCATACATGTGTCCTCTGATCTTGTACTTCAAACCCCAGAGGTTGTTCCAAGTAGACTTTCTCCTTAAGCGAGCCATCTAAGAAATTAGCCTTGACGTCCATTTGTTGTAGGCTCCATCCTTTATTGGCAGGAGCAATAATAGATTGGATAGTGGTATATCAGGCATCCAATGCAAATATCTTGTCATAGTCCACTCCTTCCTTTTGATAGAAACCTCGAGCAATGAAGTTGGCCTTATATTTTTCAGCACTCCCATCAATTCCATGTTTAATTTTGTAAATCCATTTTGAGTTGACCACAGTGTTGTCCTTAGGTCTAGGCACCGCGTCCCAGACATCATTCTTCATGATTGACTCGTATTCCTCATTCATCGCATCCTTCAACACTTGGTCTTTTACGACTTCTTCAAACATCCATGGTTCAACTTGAATGATAGTACTCATAGCAACCAAATACCCTTGATACGTATTCAACTTCTTACTTTCTTGAAATCTCCTTCTAGGAGCAGTGTGTCTTTCAACATCTTCAAGATTATCTTTGAGCCATAGTGGTCTTTTCCTTGAGGTAGAGTGATCACGAGGAGGTGGATCAATACCATCAATATTGAGCATGGGCTCATTTGTTGGAGGTTCATCTTGTTTTTCCATAGCATCATCATTGTCCCTGGGATAGGGAGATCTTTGGCTTTCCCAAGGGCAGTATCATCATCAAAGGTGACATCACGACTTACTTCCACATCTCTTTGACTAGGTACATAGATTCTATATGCTTTCAAATTTTCACTGCAGCTGATGAATATGCCTTTCTTCCCAAATGCTTCCAACTTGCTTCTTTTCTCTTTAGGCACATGAAATTACACGGGACAACCAAAAATTCTAAAATGAGAAACATCAAGTTTCTTTCTGGTGAAAACTTTCTCGGGTGCCTTGAAAACTAGTGCTTGATACAGGGTCCTATTTTGAACATATATGGCAGTGTTGTCAACTTCTCCCCATAAGAACTTTGATAGACCTTGATCATGGAGCATGGCACGTTCGATTCTTCCTTTTAGCAACAATTGTCTCCCTCTTAATGCCAACTTCTCTGCAAAAGTCATTGAATTCATTTGATTCATATTCAGTTCCATTGTCCGTCCTCAATATCTTGATCTTCTTCCCTGTTTGATTTTCCACCAATGCTTTGAAAGAACAAAACCATTTGAACACTTCATTCTTCTTCTTTAAGAAATAGATCCATGTTTTGCGTGAGAACTCATCCACAAAGATTACATAATATAAGTATCATCCCAACGATGTTATGGGCAACATACTACATAGGTTAGAATGGACCAATTGAAGAATATCGGTAGTTTTTATTTCGCTAGAAGGGAATTGCCCCTTTGTATGTTTCCCATTTGCACAACCCTAACAAACACCCTCATGGTTCATATTGAACTCGGTCATACTTGTGACCATCTTCCTTACCCCAGGTAAGGCTTTGTAATGTAAGTGGGCAAACCTTCAATGTCATAACTCAAATTGTAGAGAGGTATCTCTTGCCAAAGCTCCCGAAGGACTTCCTCCACATTGATAGAGACCATCAACCCTAAATGCAAGTGTAAATGCATTTTAGGGTGTCTTTGCCAAATACATAGCTTTTCATCAATGAATGCTACCTTGAAGCCTTTTTCTTCCATCGTAGAGATAGACACTAGGTTCTTCTTCAAATCAGGCACATACAATATTTCTTGTAGATGAATGGTTTGAACTTGATTCAAGTAAAGAGTGTCAATACCTATCCCTTTCATAGGGTAGGTGGCATTATCTCCAAGTATGATCTTCAAATTAGTCTTATTTTCAACCAAATTTGAGAGGGCTTCCATGTACCCAGTGAAGTGCCTTGAGGCTTCACTATCAATCAACCAATGATCCATGGCATTCAGATGAGAAGCAATAGATAGAGCAGAGATAAGATAAAATCCATCTCGTTTTTCCACAACATTACTTTCATCACTCCTGCCATTTCTCGTCCTTTTGGGAATTCGACCATTTCCATTTCGAGTAGCAGGAGTATTCCTCTTTCCTTTGTTATTGAACTTCTTGTTCCTTTGATTACCATTGCCTTTGAAATTGATATGGTTGTTTTTGTCATCATCCCTTGGAGATTTCTTTTTGTGAGGGCATTCTCTTGCATAGTGACTGAACTTGTTGCAATTGTAGCACCTACATTTTCTTCTTTTCTTGAATCCTTGACCCTATCTCCTTGGACCAATATTATTTTTCTTCTTTGCGTGAGCGAAGAAAGCAATAGGTTCATTTCCATTTGAAGGCTTGTCTCTCTCCATTATCCTAGTCTCTTCTTGAGTGCATCTAGCCAACAATTCATCGAAACTAGGTATCCTGTCATTGTTGAAAATATGGTGACAAACACATCCAAAGGTCTTGAAAGACCTCCAAGTCAAACCTATACAAATTATGCACTTGAAGTCTGCGGTCAAATCTGTGGTAAGCCTCGTGAATGTGCCCTTGCAAAAATGAAATTGACCCAAAAATCGCAGTGAAATTGTTGGTCAAAGTGCTTGGTCAACAATGGTGAAACCTACAACAGAGTTCTGAAATTTCGGCCATGTAATTCATCCTGAAATTCGTCTTTCTTGCAACACATGTGAGAGAATAGATATGCCCAATAAGCTGTATGAACCAATCAGAGAAGGAGAGAAGAATGTGTGTGATTTGATGATGCCAAATGAGGTTTGAGGTCTCTTATATTTATACAGGTTGTTGGGGTTCAAGAGACATGTCCATTGGCTTCATGAGCCTACATGATGATGAGGCCGACCTTGGCAATTTGCATGTGTGGGCTTGACCTCAAAAACATATTTTTCATTGTCCAAATTTGGTGATCTTTAGGTTGATTTTGGTCCTCTCAAAAAGAGAAATTCAATGCAATCATCATCTCCATCAAATGAGTTGTCCAAAGTGAAGTTTGTCCGTAGTTGCCAATTTTAACATCGTGGCATGCCTCATACCGCTGGAATGGACTCGATGAGGAGAATCCAACAAAGATGATCCAAACTCTAAAAGCTATGATTTGCCATGTCATTTTGGTCAACAAAGCGAGACATCTTCTAGTGCTGCATGGGTTGACATTGTTACCGCTCAAACTACAATGGATACTTAGCCCACTATCACCTTATCTAAGACTCCCTACTCTTTATGGAATTTCACCGATGGGAGGAGACCCGATATAAGGAAGTCACTGGTGAAAGATGAATCAACAAATGGATGTGAAGTGACCTCGATAATCCCATTCCAAAAAAGGTTGAAGAATAGAGCTTACTTGCTTTCTAAGCAAGGTACAATGTCTTCTAAGAGAAGGATGGGAGGACTTGAGGGTTAGGTTTAGGGAATATGACTTGTGAAAGAGTTTCCCAATACCTAAAATCCTTATCGAAATTGGCATCTTGAATGGTTCTTGAAAGAATTGTCTTTTCAAAGGAATGGGACCACACGGGACCAAGTGGACCCAACCTAGGTTATGAGGTAAGAGTTTAGCAACCAACAATATTCTTAACTTTGACAAGGAGGGGGAAAGGATCAAAGAAAGGATTTTCACTTAAAGGTGTTAAATTGATCCTATGAAGCATTAGCCTTGGGGATACCAAGGCAAAGTTTGATCTTAGACCTAGGGCATGGCTTTTCCCACAACTCCACTGTCGAAATAGTTTCAAAATTGGAGGAGGCCTTGAGGACACACCAACTCAGGGGAGGCTAGGAGATCTAACTTTTTGGAGGACTATTTTGTTGAGATAATGATGCCCTAGGCGACCCAACTTGGCTAGACATAGGAAAAGGTGAAAAAAATTGATTTTGGGGGATCGCCTCTTGGTAGATTAGCGCCTTAGTCTTGGGAGAATGGAGTCTATGATAAATATGAATGAGGACTTTGTTTCTTAGTCAAGGAGGCCTTAAGAATACCTTGCTAGCCTTCTAGGGCAAAGGGGAGGCAACCTTGCAACTTTTATACTTAGACTTGCAAAAGGTTATGGCTTATCAAGATGAATTCATTAATAGAATTATCCCTAGGAAATTTCATTCAAATTACATGGCCTATACATTGAGAGATGCCATATAGAGACAAAATTCTACAATTTAAGCAATAAATGCATGCAACAATTAGCCCTAAAAATAACAAAAGTCCCAATAACAAAGTAAAACAAGAATAACATGAAAAACATGTACTTACATGTAGAGAACATATCCAACCATCCACAATTTGACAGTAGAGAAGCTTCGAGATAAGATAAACCAAACCCAAATATAAAAATTTATCCATAAAGCTCCAATTTATCCTCCAAGAGAAGGTGTGTAATTCTCAAGAGGGAGAAGAGATCCAATCCAAAGTGATGATGAGCAAATGAATTCATTTCACTTGTATTTACTATTTATACACTAATGAGGAGTTCGAATTAGTCTCCTATGCTGACATAAGCCCCAAAAATAAAATAATGTGATAATAACCTAACTTTTGGTAACAAACCCACCAAACTAGCTCACAAATGAAATAATAAACCTCTTAAGAGGTTAGATGATAAATAATACATGTCGTAGGGCCCTCCAAGAGGCTTGATGAGGTCCATAGGTGCCATAATGAAGAATATGACCCTCAAAAGTGATGGATAAGGGTTGGCCCCTTGTTCTCCACACAATAAGCCGTGGTGCTCTTTGTGTGTGTGGGGGGCACAATAATAACCTCATGGGTCTTCAAATGAGTCAAAGATGCCCGTAGATCATTTGTAAGGGCTTTGATGATGGTGTAGGTGATGTCACATCATCCTACAAGTCATAGATCAACTGCCAACTGGATGGTACATCTGTGGGGCCAACTGTGCAAAGGTGAATCAGGTGCATCTTCTTTGTCCAATAGGTGAATCTCGAGCAATCTTTGAACATCCTCGGGGATCCATGGAGTGCTGTCCAATATTGTGCAGGCCCATGACTCTCAACGCACACCCTACATGTGTCAATGTGGCCCTCTGGAGGGTTAAGATCGTGTATAGGGAGACCAAAGCCAAGATGGAGACCATCTGCAATCTTTGCATAAGATCCAATGCGTCCCTTAGCCTTCCATTACAACAAGTCATTAGAGAAATAGAGTAAATGAGCTTACCAACCATGGACCACAAGTGCAGGGCTTCATAATGCCCTGCCCTTCCATAATGGGCTTCGAGATGTGCCAATGTCGTCCAAACTCCAAATGGGGTTAACCAAGTATCCTATTAGGTGTTTTCTACTTCCCAATGGGATAATATGTTCACAGTACATCATTTAAAATGTGGTGGTATGTTATAGAGAGGTGAATGAAGTAGGAGATGAGAAGGGGCATCCCTAGGCTTGTTGAAGCCTTAGAATTCCGTTGCAACAACATGGGGGTTAACCACCCAGTCTGGACCTTGGAAGCAACTCCTTTTCCGTTTGATATGGTGGTTCTGACTGGGGATAATGGGACCAGTTTCCCAAACAGGATTGATATGATGATGATGTTGGGTTTGATATAAAATATAATGGGGAATGTCTTTAACTAAAATGATTTAATTTAAACAATCAAACACATGCATCTATCTATTCTGACATTATCTTAATATATACTCGGGAATAACATAAAACATGCGATCTACAAAGATATCTTGGAACAACATGTAATAAAGATCATTCGATTGCTATAAGAGATGAATTCGTTGATGATAATGAGCTCTACCACATCATCATGTCCATCACCCCGGTTCCTATAAGTTCTATGAGCCTCCATCAAATAGGAACCCATGATTGCCCCAACCCCTGGTGGGCAATGAATCGCCCTACCTTAAAATGTCTTTAACTAAAATGATCTAATTTAAACAATCAAACACATGCATCTATCTATTCTAACATTATCTTAATATATACCCGAGAATAACATAAAACATGTGATCTACAAAGATATCTTAGAACAACAGGTAATAAAGATCATTCAATTATTATAAGAGATGAATTCGTTGATGATAATGAGCTCTACCACATCATCATATCCATCACCCCAGTTCCTACAGGTTCTATGAGCCTCCTTCATCAAATAGGAACCCATGATTGTCCCAACCCCTGGTGGGCAATGAATCGCCCTACCTTAAACAAGGGTATCCACTGCTACATTTCTTACATCATGCTCTTACCCCTTGAGCCCCAAGCAGTCAAGCAAAGAAAAATCATAAAAATTCAAAAGGCATATAAAGAAGGGTGGAAAAATCAATGTTGGGGCACCTCATGTACCATGATTGCTCCCTCCTATGTATTATAAACCCAAGTGTGGGATTTCCTTTTATTAGCTACCATTGCACCCCAGCATGTGGCCTAGGGTTGCCCCTTCTCATCTCCTACATCATTCGCCTCTTTGTCACATACCACCACCTTTTAAAGGATGTACTTTGAACATATTATCTCCTTTAGAAGTAGAAACCACTCAATAGGATACTTGGTTAACCCCATTTGGAGTTTGTGAGACATTGGCATATCTCGAAGCCCATTATGGAATTGAAGGCGATTATGAAGCCCCCCACTTGTGGTCCATGGTTGGTAAGCTCATTTACTCTATTTCTCTAATGACTTGTTGTACTGGATGGCTAAGGGACGCATTGGATCTTATGCAGGATTGTAGATGGTCTCCATCTTGGGTTTGGTCGCTCTATATGGGGTCCTAACCCTCCAAAGGGCCACATTGGCACATGTAGGGTGTGTGTTGAGATCATTGACCTATACATTCTTTGATCTGCATCCTTAGATATATCATCGATTCTCAACTTGCAACCAATTTCCATTGGAGTGCCAATTGGTTTGTTGTCTTCCATCTGGAACTTTTTCAACATTTCTTTAATGTACTTGGTTTTATAGATGAAGATGTCCTCTTCTTCCTGACATATTTGAAGTCCCAAGAAGAAAGCCAACTCACCAAGTAATGACATCTCAAACTCACTTTGCATGTCTCAAGCAAACTTCTTACTCAACCTGTCATCATCGCTACCAGAGATGATGTCATTGACATATACTTCGATGATAGTCAAGCTGTTTTGTTCTACCCTTACATAAAGGTTTCTATCAACATTTCCTCTTCTGAAACCTTGTTTCTGCAAGTACCTGTCTAGACGGGCATAACAAGATCTAGGAGCTTGTTTGAGACCTTATAAGGCCCTTTTCAACCAGCAAACATAATCTGTAGCATAAAAACTATGGCTGAAGCAAGAAAATTGATAGCTTGTAGATTTTAATATAAAAATACACACAGGTATTTAATAATGTAATTTATTATTATGTATAAAATGTATAAGATGATTTGAGTGTACAATGAGGACCCTGCTTTTATACCTCAGCGGGTGACCTTTCGTGAATTAATATTAATATTAATATTAATATTTATTTTATTTATCTAATTGTTATGAATAATATTCAACAAGCTCTTCCCTTCGAAGTTTTACCCTTAAAGCTATATTGTTGGGGGTTTTCTTCATTAGGTGTCTATCGTTCGTCATTGATTTGTCATGTAGTTTTCAATACTATTTCCTTGTATATATTATATTTCCCCCCTTTTTTATAAGTCTAATATTTTTTTTTTCTTTAACTCTATTTTTTTTATTTTATTTTAATAATTCTATAATTATATATATATATTATATATATAATATATATATTATATAACTTCAATTTTATTATTATCATTATTATTTTTTTAATAACTCAGTAATTTTTTTCTCTTATATATATATATTTATTCAATTATAAACTATATACATTATAAGGTTATAATATATATGTTATAATTAATATGTAGTTATATAATTTATATATCAATTTTTTATAACCCGGTATTCACCCAACTGACGTCGGTCAACGTTTATGCTACATCGTTGACCTTGATCTTGCACAAAAGCATGTACTTCAAACTAAACACTGCATGCTGATACTCGAGAGCATTAAAAGCATCAAATGCCTCAAAGAAGTAGCTGAAACCTGTTTTATAATTCTTCTTCTCCGCATGAAGAATACCACTCTGAAGATCAATAGTCCCTTGTTGAGCAGGTGGAACGTATAAGGGGCGTAAAAGTGTTAGGAGACTCCTCAGCTCTTCCCCACTCTTCTCGTGTGTGAGAAGATCAGAAAGGTTGGAAATCGCTTGCTCCTTGACCTGGATAGCTTCGGAGGATGAAGAAGGGTTTTCAATTATTTGACGAAGGATAGAAATCAACTTTGCAAGGTCGGTATCCTTAATGTCCAATGCATGACTAAGGGACTCTGTTGTTGCAACACTAGTGGCTATTAACAAATTATAGACATTGCTTTTAAAGTCAGAAATTGTAGACTCCCGATCTGTTTGGTCCTTGGCCTCATGAAGAGAAAGACATGGATAGCCATGTTTAAGCAATTCCTTGAATAGAACGTCACATTTTTCCTGTGAATGTACAAAGACTAAAATTTTTCCCTTTACATACCACTCACCAAGAAGCTCCAAAAGTCTCAAGAATCTTTTACCTTCGGGGCGAACCTGTATAGACTACGTTATATCCTTATTAACAAGACTACGTCCACCAACTTGAATTTCCACTTGCTTATTCAATACTTTGCGAGCAAGAACCTCTACCTGCCTAGGAAATGTGGCAGAGAAGAGCACAATTTGTCTATCTGGTCTGGTATTTTGAACAATTCTAGTTATTTGAGGCTCAAAACCCATATCAAACATCCTATCAGTTTCATTGGTAGGTGACTCTGCGAAGATTTGATATCTTACCACCACTTGTACATAAGATATCAATCATTCTACCAGGTGTGCATACCACGATATCAATACCTTTCTTCAAATCACTAATTTGTTGTGCTACTCCTGAAACTCCATAGACGATATGCAATTCAATCCTAAAATCTTAGCAAATTTCTTGATATCAGAGTGAATCTGTTGAACAAACTCTCTCGTGGGAGCCATAATCAAACCAATCAGTCCATCACCTGTAGCAAGAGGAGGCTGATCTTTAATATGCCTTAGCATAGGAAAAACAAATGCAAGAGCCTTACCCGAACCTGTTTTTGGTACACCAATATAGTCTCTTCCACTCATGATCACAGGAAGGGCCTGAGCTTGAATAGACATAGGCTTCTCGAAGCCTAATTTTTTGATGACTTCGAGACAATTACGAGTCAATCTAGTATGGTTCCATGTCTTGACAGGCTTCGGTATGTCTTTTCCACGAATCTTCAACTCAAGCTGCTTCCTGTAAAGTGCAACTTCGTTTGATGTCATTAGAGATATTTCTCTTATTTCCCGGTAAAAGACTTTCTTGAAAGGAGCATACTGCACCTTAGAGTGGTCCACAATAGATAGTTTCTCAACTTTAGTTTTCTTCACTCTCTTCATGAACTCGTCATCATTTTCATCATCCACATGATCTTCATTGAAGTCTTCATCTTCTTCGTTATCCATATCAGACCCCTCACCTGGTATAATTCTCCCGAGAGTGTTTCTGAAAGTCCTCTTTCCTTTGGAGCTACACCTTTGGCTTCATTCTCAATTTCATTACTAGGCAAGGAATTTTCTGCTATGCTATTCAAATTTTCCATGTCAGATGCAACCAAAGTATTCATGAATGCATCTAGAGGATCAATTTCATCTTCAACATTGGCATCGGATTTATCAATCTTCATGGCCTCTCCATTCTGCATATTTTCATCCTTCGAATCAACCATTACAACATTTCCATTTTCAAACCCAGGAACATCTCCATGTGCTTTCATAACAACCAATACATCATAATCGCTAGATTCTTCACCTTCAAGGGTCCATTTTTTTCCAGCTTTAGCTTCTGGTTCACCCTTATCCTCCCCTCTCTTTTCCTTCTCACTCTCTTCCTTCATTCGTTTCAGCGCTTGCCAATCTGGTTTGAGCGGTGAATATGTATTATCGATTTCTGCACAAGTTTCCTTAAAACATGTTGTAGCTTCAACATAGGAATTTTCTAAATGCGAAAATACTTATTGAATTTTATTAGAATTCTCCATGGATTCAAAACGTGAATGTAATGATATATTGTGCGGCCAACTACGTTCAAAGGCCCACATGATTATATCGTGTGCCATGGCTCTGATACCACTGTAGCACAAAAACTATGGCTAAAAGCAAGAAAATTGATAGCTTGTAGATTTTAATATAAAAATACAGACAGGTATTTAATAATGTAATTTATTATTATATATAAAATGTATAAGATGATTTGAGTGTACAATGAGAACCCTGCTTTTATACCTCAGCAGTTGACCTTTTGTGAATGGGCATGTCTTTTAGACATGCATTTTCACTTAATTTAATGACTATTTCTAATTGTTATGAATTATATTCATAACATAATCTTTCTTGTTAGTAAGCATAAATCCTTTGGGTTGTTCCATTTAGACCTCTTCTTCCAATTCTCCATTCAGAAAGCTTGATTTTACGTCCATTTGATACACCTTGATCTTTCTCGAACATGCATAGGCTAAAGAACATCTTGATGGTCTCCATCTTGATGACGGGTGCAAATGTCTCTTGAAAATCTATTCCCTCAACTTGTGCATACCCTTTTCAGACTTATCTTTCCTTGTTTCCGGTGACCTGTCCATGCTCATTCAACTTGTCTTTGAAAACCCATTTTTTACCAATCACATTTTTATCCTTCGGTCACGGAACCAATTCTCGTGTTTCATTCTTTTCAATTTGATCCAATTCTTCATTTATGGCTGCTATCCAACGTCCATCATGATTGTTTTCTTCAAAGTTTGCTAGGCTTATATGTGGATAAGAGTGTAAGGTGTGCTTGCTCTGGTATGTGTATTTGACGGTTTCTTCTAGTTCCTATGCCTTCATTAATGTCCCCAATGATCTGGTTTAAAGGATGGTTCTTTTGATACCATTTCTTGGGAGTCTTGGATGGTGCTTGCTGATTATTTTGTGTCTCCTCCTTGTTGGCAGTTGTTTCTTCATTTGATTGTTCTTCCTCTAGGGCTTTCTCTTTGACCTTTTCTGGTTCTGCTTCTTTTGCCTCTTTTTCGCTTGAGGATGAACTTCCTTGTTCAACCTTTGGTCCACAAACTTCATCAAATGTTACATTCATGCTTTCAACTATGCGGTTGAATATTTGATTATAACATCTGTATGCTTTACCTTTGCGTGAGTATGCAAGAAAAATGGCGTCATCTACCTAGAGTCAAATTTTCTAGTCTTTTGGTCTCCCCTTTTAGTGTAGCATTTGTTGATTTGCGGTAGCATCGGATGTGCTCTAGCTACGAAATTTGGTGGAGAGATTGGGGCACATGATATCTCCAATACCCAAAAAGGGTTTAGGTAGATTCTAAATAGATAAAAAATAATTAATATTTTTAATGGAGTCCCTAAGTCTAAACTTAGGGAAAATAAAATATTAATGTGCATTAATATGAATCTGTGTTAGAGTGGTCCAAAAGACATAGATCAAGCCAGATCTAATCTTAGACGTTGATTAGGGACTTAATCTCGGTCATTGAGATGTCAACAGGAAAAGTATAAGAAGAGACTTGAGGGTCACTTGGAGAGTACACCAAAGTGATCAATCATTTTATTCTCTAGAGTGAGGTTTGCTAAGAGAGGTAGAATCAATGATCAGGAGAGCAGCTGAGGGGCACTGAGTACAGAGAAACAGAAAAGGCAGAGAGTGTGTCGGCAGAGCAGTGCAACAACCAAGGAGAGTGACGCAGAGCCAGCAAGGGCTCACGCAGGGCCACGCAGAGGCTGCGAAGCGCTGCGCAGAGCACCAGAGTGGCCAATGTAGCTGATGCAGAGGCCCAGAAAGCTGACGCAAGGTCTGGGCTGACGCATGCCAAGAAAGGTTGACGCATGGCCAACGCGAGACAGAGAGGGGCTGACGCAGTCCAGATTGGGCAGACATTGGGGTTGCAGAACAGTTTTGTGCTGAGGCCCGCAAATTGGACTTGCCCAGGTAGCATGTCCCAATTTCGAGACACGCGTCCCTCTAGGAAAGTGTGCTACGGGTCTTCAAAATGTCGATTTGAGCCGCTTACTCCACATTCTTGTGTCTCTCTCTTGCTGTGGTGTTGAATTTTCTAAGTCTATCTATTAGAAAATTAATCTGTATTCTACTGGTTTATTTCTTCTACTTGTTTAAAATTGAACAAGCTATTTTATATATTAAATACCGAAATAAACAAAATACAGTCACAACATCTACAGATCATCAACTGTGAAAACAAGCACACAAGTGATACCGTTATTTTTGCACCAATGTCCCCGAAAAAGCCTAATGCGGGAAAATCGGTACAACTATTCAGAGGGTTATATTATTAAGCAGTCTATCTGAGTACAACTGGGTGCCTAATCTGGCTCACCCGAAAAAGAAAAATACACAACAACAATACCTCTATATCCAGAAACAGGTATTCAGAAAACTTGTCCCACGAAACCCTCTCTGGCACAACTGAAGCTCAACGCTTGCCCTTCTGGTCTCTGCGTTAGCCCTAGGACTCTCTGCGTCTCTCCGGCACAACTAAAGATCAGCGTTGGCCCTTCTGGCCTCTGTGTCAGCCCTAGGACTCTCTCCGTCAGCCCTCTGAGGTGCCACGCAACCTCTGGGAGCCTCTGCGTCACTCCCTCTGCCCTCTGCATGGATGACGCAATCTTTATGGGCTCTGTGCTGCCTCTGTTGGGTTCTGTGTAGCCTGGATTGACTGCTGCTCTAGCTCTCTCCACTTCTGTGCTGGTCTCACAGTATTGTCCCTACCTCTCTGTCTTGTACTCATTGCCCCTCACTGTTGATCACTGATTCAACTTTGCTTAGAAACTCCACTCTAGCAAAATGAATGACTGATCACTTTGGTGTATTCTCCAACTGACTCTCAAGCCTCTTATTATATTTTTCTCGTTGGTCCATCAACGACTGAGATTAAATCTCTAATCAATGGCTAAGATTAGGTTTGGCTTGATCCATGACTTTTTGGACCCTTCTAACCTAGTTTTATATTAATACCCATTAATATTTTATTTTTCCTAAGTTTAGACTTAGGAACTCCATTAAAAATATTAATTATTTTCATATCTCCCAAACTGGGTACAATCTGTCCAAACCATTTATGGGTCTTGGAGATCTCATGTGCCTTAGCCTCTCCACTAATTTTCATTGCTAGAGCACATCCGATGCTACCCCAAATCAACATGTGGGTATGTGGGAGCTAGTAGCAAAGGGTTTATTAGGAGCATTTTTGAGGTGATTTAAGAAACTGGTAAGTGCATTTTGCTTCCATCTTTTTTCCATTCTTGCTACAGCAATTTGCCTGTCCATATTGTTTGCATGCTAGTGCATTTTTTTCTTTATTTTTTTACAGCATTCATTGCTCGATCAAGGGAAACAGGGAAGGGGCAAACAAAGGGGAAGTATGTCTCCATTGGTGAGGCCCCACCTATTCCAATTTCATTAGGGACTGCAAGTGCTCCCTCTGTTGGAAGTAGGACTGCAACAACAACTTCAAATGTTGAGGGCGGATTAAATTTAGAAAGACAACAGGGTCAAGAAAGTAAGTATCCCTTATGGAAGTATGTCACAAGAGATCAAGGGCCGGGCAACAAGTTAAAGGGAGGAGGCAATGCTGTTTGGACATGAAGCTATTGCAACAATCAATTCAAGAGCACTTATTTCCATGTGAAATCACATTTGTTGGGCTTACCAGGTTGTGGGATTGGAGCATGTGCAAATGTGTCTGTAGCTAAGAGGAAACAAATTAAAAAATAGGTCAATGTTGGTGTGGCAAGGGTGACTGCATCATCTAAAAAAATAAGAATGAGAATCCCCTTCCATTCTTGAGAAAAATCAACAACAAGTTTCCATTTGAGAGTTTTGTTGGGGATGTAGGTCAAGCAACACAAAGAAATGTAGTGGCACTTGGTCCAATGGACAAGATATTTTAGAAAGAGAGATGGGAAGAGCTTGATATCACCATTGGCTTCTTTTTATATCTGAACTTCATATCATTTAATGTTGCACAGTTACCTTTATTTATTGAGATGTGTCGAGCTCTATCTCAAGGGGCTCCATCAGGGTATGTGCCTCCTGGGTTAGAGAAGTTTAGAACCACATTGTTGACTAAGGAAAAGAAAGAGGTGGATAAAATGCTTGAGTCTATTAAATCAACATGGCCAACATTTGGGGTTAGTATTGTTTTTGATGGACAGACAGATTCAACACGCCACCCACTCATCAACTTCATGGTGTCTTCCTTGAATGGACCAATTTTCTTGAAATTAGTGGATGCACAATATATGGGTGAGTTGTTCATTAAAGTTATTGAAGATGTAGGTGTTGATTCTTGTGTGCAAATCATTACAGACAATGCACCTGTTTGCAAGGCCGCTAGCATGATTGTGGAAGCTAAATATCCACAAGTATTTTGGACACCTTGCATTGTCCATTCCCTGAATTTAGCACTTAAAATTATTGCTTCTGATGTGCCTTGGATTGGAAGTATTATTGATGCTACATGACATATCCACAACTTTGTACAAAATCATACTAATGCCTTGACAATCTACAAGGAGTGCACCCATCTATCATTGTTGAAGATTGCAGATACATGGTTTGCCTCTGCATTCATTATGCTGAAGAGGTTGAGGGATGTCAAGAACGCTCCTCAGGCCATGATTATTTCAGAGTTTTGGTATTTTTGGAGAAAGACAAATCAAGTAGCCTAAAAAAGAGTCAAGGATATAGTGTTAGATGATGCTTGGTAGAAGAGGGTAGATCTCACTATTAAGATATAGACCAACCCATCATAGGAAAGGTTTATGAGGGATGGGATTCCATGATTAAGTCCGTGAGGACCATTATTTTACAGAGTGAGTGCCTTGAGTATGAGACATCATTGGAGGCCTTCTTCACTCCCATACAGGATATTCTTGTCAACATGTGGGACAAGAATTGCACACCTTTTCATTCTTTGGCTCACTCATTGAATCCAAAACACTACAGTCATGAGTGGCTGAATGGTGTACCTTCTTGTAGATTCCTCCTCATATGGATGGTGAAATTTCACAAGGGCAGAAGGGTGTACTGAGGAAGATATTTCAAGATAGAGCATCTCTTGATGAGGTGGAGGATGCCTTTGCAGATTTTTCCACTGCCACTGGGTGATTTGTAGGCTATGATGTGATTAGAGACAAGGGGACTAAGAAGCCCTATTCTTGGTAGGCAACTCATGGGGCAACATGCCCTCCTCTGTAATAGTTAGCCATGAGGCTCCTCTCTCAGGTTACTTCATCCTCTTGTTGCGAGAGGAATTGGAGCACTTATGGGAATTTGTAGTGTGAAGAAGAGCAGGCTTGAGCAGTGTACGACAGAGATAATGGTGTATGTGCACACCATTCTTCGTCTTATTTACAGGTAGAGGGAGGTGTGGTTGAAGGGATAGACATGTGGGATGTGTTTCCTGATGATATGTGTTTGGACAACAGTGTTGAGTTGGCATTGATCAACTTGGATCTTAATGACTCAGTGCTAGAGCCTGTCAATTTTGATGATGGTGATACTCTTGAGGGGTCATCGTCCAAACCAACATATCCAAAGATTACATTGGATACAGAGGAGGAGGATGCAGAGGAGAGCAGTGGTGACCATGAAAGTGATGTTGATTTTGGTGATGATCACTAATGAGCTACTTGTTGTCGCTCAAATTGTACATAAGAATTGACAATGC
This sequence comes from Pinus taeda, assembly GCA_000404065.3. Taxonomy (NCBI): domain Eukaryota; kingdom Viridiplantae; phylum Streptophyta; class Pinopsida; order Pinales; family Pinaceae; genus Pinus; species Pinus taeda. Next base: position 24,648 of record APFE030016043.1, on the reverse strand, counting down.
TTAGGGCAAGGTTTGTCACTCTGATCTCAACCCTCCTTTTTTAAGGTGTCTCCCTACAACAGGCTAAGGGGGGTAGTTGCTAAGAATAAGATGGTGGGTTTGGGTGACAAAACTAAATGGACTAGCAACTTGGCTAAGGATGATTGGCAAGTTTAATTATTTTAAGCACCAATTGATTAAATATATGGAATTTTTTAATTAAAGACTAATGCCTTAGGAGTCAAATGACTTACACAATATGAATTAAAATCCAAGCTACCGATGAACAATCATTGCTAGGATGAGAAACTATCTATCGATGAACAATCACTGGTAGGATGAGAAACTATCCTATATGAGATGCAACACTAAAACTAAGTGAGATGCAAGATCTTGGTTACTTTTAGTTAAATGCCTATTCTAGATGAAAACCCACAATTTAGTCATCTTGAAGCAAGTCTCACAAGAAGGTTGTAGAAAGAAGCCGACAAGAAGCAGGCTAGGGCCTCATTAACGATACCTCCCATGAGGTTTTAACGACCTAGGTGCCTCTATTCCTACAAGGGATGTCCACAAGAGCACTGCAAGGTCACCCATTTTAACCTTAGTGCAAGGATCAAGGGTCACAAGCCAAGAGAGGGGTTGTCCTATTTTTCTATCAACCAAGATTATGCTTGGAGGTGAATTTATTAATGCACAACTAATCCTAGAATGCTATGCAAGATATGAGTGAATGCTTCAATGAAATTAATTAAATTAAGTAGTCCAACAAGACAAGTTATCATAGATATTCAGTATGAGAGCAACTTAGATGAAGCACTTAACAAGTGGATTAACAACTATCTCAAATGAAGCAAGATAGGAAAAAGAGATTACAATTAGCCAAAGATGGATTGGTCTTACTATCACTTATGATCACTTAAAGAACAAGATTAGCTAATAATTCCAAGCGATTAACAATGCTTCAGGATATGATGCCCAATTCGAAATAAAGTGAAAAGATCTTCCAAAGGAACAAATTTTGAATTAATCCAATAATCAAATGCTCATCAATGATTTTCAGTAATTTAGTAAATGACAAGATATGCTATGAGCTCAATGACATCCACCACAATGATTATCCAAGACAATATTTCCAATGGTTAGCCAATTAATACCAATGTCAGATATATCATTTAAGCACTAGGAAATCAGAAATCAGCGAAGTGATTATTTCAATAGAGATCGCTAACACTGATTTTTATGATGAGATTACTACTTTGAGAATAAACCACTCTTATACAAGTAAACACTTTACTATTAGCTTAGGAGCACTTAGATATAAGCTCTTATGAGTGTTAAGCTTTAGAAAAATGATTTCTTACTGCTGCAGCCTTGTATATCAGACTTTAATATGCTTATATCAGACCTTGAAATTTACATGATAGCCATGCATAAAACAACAAGATTGATAGATCAAATCCTTATAAGTGATTCCTGATGCTTTATATGAGTTATTAGCTTAATGTGGGGTTCTTTTAGGCTTGTATTATGGTGATTATGCCACTGTTATGTCGATATATCAGATCTGATATAAATTATGTAGTCGATCCAAATGAAAGGTGAGGGCAAAAGAAGCAAATCCCAAGGCCTAATAACCAATGCTAAGCTTGGAGATGTGAAATAGATGAGTGTTGCACTAATCGCGATTAAATCGGAAAATTGCGATTTTTTTCAAATCGGCGATAATTTTTTTTTTTGTTACGAGGAGGAGGAGGAGGAGGTAGAGGACATGGTCTACATCCTGTAGCTCCTAGTTCTTCAGCGTCTAGAGCACAACAGAGTCTACTGCTAACTCCACTGACATCTACATCTAGAGGGGCAAAGGAAGTCAATAGTATTAGACTTTAGTTATCTGGTTCATTTATTTGTATATGACATTATAACTCATGATATGAGATACATTATTATATTTTTTGCTGATATTTTGAGGCTGAGTTGGAAGTCATGAGTCAGGACTTACTATTTAGGACATGATTCACTGTTATCTGTGATGTGGCACTAGAAATGATATTAAACATCTTATATATTAGTTCTTTTATCATATTTATGTGTCAATGTATTTATTTTATGTTGTAGATGCTTTAGATATTAAAAAAATTGAAAAGTTTTTTCCTCATTTTTACCGATTTTTTCCCCGTGCCGAGTAAATCCTGATAACGATTAGTGCAACATTGAAATAGATTACTTCTCAATACTTGCACTCACCAAATGTTAGCTCAAAACCAAAGATAAGACCTTTATGACTGCAATGAGGGTAAGAAGGCCAATGACTAGGGGAAGAGGCCAAATAGGCCCACGATCAAGAGTTACAAGCCCTTTAGGGTTGCGACTCATAAGAAAAATGCCCTAGAGGCATCCGACTACCGAAGTAAAGGCCACAAGTGCTTGCAGCCTCCTCCCAAAAGGCCTTAAGGCCTGTGGCTAAGCTTTGAAGGGTTGCTGCTAGGGTTATAAGCCCCCCACGAGGGATGTGGCCCCCAAACGAAATCCCTTAGGGGATGCGGTTAGGCTAAGAATCCCCAAAAATTCCCACGACCACCCTATAAATCAACTCGCCCCTCTGCAAGCACAAATTGAACTCAAAAAATCACTGCAAAGGACCCAAAAGGGCTAGCAACTTCCTTCTTCAGTTGGATGTTGAGTTTCTAGGAGCTAGAAAGGCTAGATCTTACCCTCTAGGGCCTAAATCAACCTTCCCCTCATGAATGAATGCCTCAAAAATTAATCTATGCTTCAAACCCTTGAGCTATCACTTGCATAAATGAAATAGAGAAGACCCAAGAACCCAATATATGCAAAAAAAGTTCAAATTTAAAAATAAAAATTCCCAAATGCTATACAAAATTTTAAAATGGGTTAGAATTAAATACAAGGGTGGAGAAATAATTTACATGTATTTACACTATTTACAAAAGTAAATTAGCCCTTAATAACATGTAAATTTCGTTATAGCACAAGAGAGAGATTAGATTTTTTTGAGAAATTTTAAAATAAATGATGTATGTAAATGAATCACCTTTGCAAACCCCCCTGCAAAGTACCTTGCAAAATGAAAGCTTAAAATCCAAACATGGTCGATTCTTCTCCATAGTCTGTGAACTTGGAGACCAAGGGCTAGCATACCTGTAGATCTCTATTCAAACTTAAAAGATGAATTGTTAGATCATGAGGAATCTAGATCTATGGGTATAAATCTAAACTCAACACCTAAGGCAAGATACCTGTACTAATACATGTTCCATCTTGCAGCAGATGAAATAACAATTTATAAAGAGCATATAATATAGAGCATGAAAAATTACTAGCACATACCATAGATCAATGGATAGAAGAATACCATGCATTTGAAATCCCAAAGTCTTTCTATAATGAGAAATACAATTCCAGTAGAGCAAGGCTCAGTACTTTTGGAAAATGTAACTAGGTTTGGTCTTCATTATTATACTTGAAGTCAAAATGTAATATATTTGTCAAAAGAAAGTGAAAAGAATTTTATTATTAAATTGACTTGACTTATTAAAGCATGGGTTTCATGCTTGGGTCAATTATAGGTCAAGCCTCCATTGTAGGCTTTAGTTTATTGTCTAAGTCAATGTTTAAAGATTCCTCCATCCATCAAAGTCTCTTTACTTTCATCATCTGGTCGACTTCCTACAAATAATCTCATGTTAGCCTAACTACAATGACACAACTCTTCATCAACACATGTCAAACTATTTTCGTATGGAAATAACTATCTATACAGGGATGAGGACTTCGCATTATGAACCTAGGAACTCAGATAAGAATTACAAAGACAAGTTTTAGGTATCACTTAAGGAGTTCAGACAAGTAGACTCAGTTTAATGCTATGGTAGATATACTACCATGATAGTTTAGTGGATAAGTTTAAGATGAATTGTAGGGATGAATTCAGAAACGAGCTCGAATACCTCTTTGAAATGGTGCAGATTACACTAAAGACTTTCAGCGATATATCACAGTGAATGAATTCGGTGCTACCACACAATGAATGATTCGGTGCTGCCACAATATGAAGAATTCGATGCTACCAGCTACCACAGTAAAGGTCTCAGTGCTTCCAAAGTGAGAAAGTCTCGATGCTAACACAATGGGAAATGCTATCTTAGTGAGCAATATGAAAAGATTGACGTGATGGATGGAGGTAGTCCTGAGGCTAGTTTGTGAGGGTCCTGGTCGTCTCATCTTTTGAATCTACTAAAGGAAGAATTTGTGACTGGGTTTTCCCCTCGAGGTGTGTTTTGCCCTGACAGCATGCCTATATCTTGTGTTCTCTTCTTTTGTTGCTTGGCATTAATCTCGATGATAAGAAAATATAATTAAGAAATCTAATACCAATAATGAAAACATCACAAGTTAATGTCATAATAAGGGAAATCGTTTTAACTGCCAACTCTATGGATTTTCCAACATGGTTTCAGAGCTATGGTCATGGTACTGCCTATGCAATCTTTGAGGAAGGTTATGTATTGAAGATCAACTTGAGGAGGATGATATACCTCACTCCACAATAAATCTCAGTTCACTTTGGTAAATACAATCACTGTTTCCATACCACCACAGAGAAAAGTTTTCGATAATCTAAGGAACAACATCTCAGTGATATAACAAGTTCGGATCTTTTCTTGATTGGGTTCGTAGCATTTTCAGTATTGTTATAGTCTCAACATTTTTAGAAACGGCTCAATCTCAACACTTCCTCAAGGCATAGTATGGACCCTTCGGTGAAGGCACAATAAAGATATAACCTTGCTATATATTTCAGAGATAAGCTCAGATGATTTTGGGTGGATAAGCTCAGATGATTTTCGATGGCATTACAAGTAAAAGCTCAGATGCTAACCACAGTTTGGTGCTACTTTAGATTCGGTATTACCACAGTTCAATGCCTTCACAAGTAACTATAATTTCGATATGTCACAAGATTTGGTACTACTTCAGTCTGACAGTGTGGGTGCCATTTTAGTTCGATGCACCTACAATGACATCAGTTCGGAGACTGTCACAACGACTTCGATATTACAATGATATCAGTTCAGTGATCCTACAGAAAGAAGATCCCAGTGATACTACAGTGTGAGGGGTTCACTACAGTAAGGATCGAACTTGGTACAACTGCTTATAGAGGTCTATGAAGCTCAAGCACAAGGTACCGGCTCAAGAAAAATCAAGTAAGAATCTAACAAAACACATTTGCTACAAGCCAAAGAAGGTATGTATTATGTAGTCATAAGGTACATTTATGAGCTTTTAGATTTCTACTAATGATCCTTGTTTATATCTAATCTAGGATTAAGAGTGTACTCTCTAGATAACATATTAGAACCTTAATCCTCTCCCTCCAGGATTTACAAGTAATCTAGGATTCCAAGCAAAAGTCCTTGATTGAAAGAAATAATAACTTTTCATAGAATTCCATCCTCCATAGCTATGTAGGAAATCTAACTTGAAGAATGAAATCATGTTCTTGGTATCACATGTTCTACTTGAAAGTATGCATTACGGGTATAGAAGATCATGGCTTACACTTCCTACAAGGTTTGTCAAATAAACATCTCCAAGTATGTCTTAGACTATAAAATTCTCTTTATCTTATTATGAAATTTTGCATTACATGACTAACATTGTTATGTCTAGCCTTTAATCATAATGTTTCTTATTCTGGGTGATTCATCACTTGATAAATCTACACCGCCTCATATTCTTAATTGTTTTTATAGAACCCTAGACAGGTTCTCTGGAAAGCCCTAACCTAAGGGTATGCTAATATCAATGTTTGAAACACTAAAATTACTTAGGGTTATTGGGAAATGCTATTTGAAATTTTTGTTAATGATGTCTTGTTTGGGATTTCGGTATGATCATGAAAACCTAACTTCTTGGGGTTGAAATGGCGTTGTCTGAAATTCCTGAACCTTTGAAGTTTGAAATAGTATGTTTGCTTTGTTATGAAACCCTAGATCTTTAGGGTTTGGTTGGGTTTATAATCAAAACCCTTGTTATGTAGAGTCCTAGGAATGAAACCCTAGGTATGCATTCATTTGGTTGAAACCCTAGCTTGGTCTAGGTCGGTATATGTCTAACATTTTTAATATTGCCTGACATATGATGTGCTAATGAATTCCTGGATATATGTGTTGACCTAAGTGTTAATGGTCATGAGTCCCAGGGTTTGGAAATAAGCCCTAGTCAAAGTTTGGTGGTCTAAGATGATGTTTTGAAAATATAGGGTCTTGCAGCTAACCCCTAGTAGTAGTTAAAATCTCTAAGTATGTGTAATATGACAACCTGGAATCTATGAAACTATATAGTGATACGTAAGCATCAAACTCTAGTAGATGCTAGTCATGATATTGATTAAGCTGTGATTGGTTTTGATTGTTGAAGCTTACGTATGAAATCTAGGATATGTGTGAAATCTAAGTGAGGAGTCTAACATATAAATTCTAAAAGTTGTTAGATTCATTGACTTGATCTGTTTTTAGGGTTTGCTATATGAAGGAACTTGTCGTTGAAAGAATATTGGAACCTTAGCATAATGAGTTTGAAATTTTGATGAGCTCTGAATGTGATTTAAGGTTTAAACCTGGACAAGAAGTTGAAGTATAGTCTCTTGTTGATTATGTTTGTAAAGTCTAAATGCTTTCGTTCTTATAAGATTTTGATATGGCTAATCTCAGTTGTACTTTCTATCTAAGTTGTGCAGGTAAATCATGGATTGCGATGCCTAAACTTTGTCATAGATGATGTGTTGAGATCTTCCATGTACCCTTTTGATTATATATGAATACCTCCCTAGTTAAGAGGGAGTGTTGGAAAATGTAACTAGGTTTGGTTTTCATTATTATACTTGAAGTCAAAATGTAATATATTTGTCAAAAGAAAGTGAAAATAATTTTATTATTAAATTGAATTGACTTATTAAAGCATGGGTTTCATGCTTGGGTCAATTATAAGTCAGACCTCCATAGTAGGCTTTAGATTATTGTCTAAGTCAATGTATAAAGACTCCTCCATCCATCAGTCTCCTTGTTGTCATCGTCAAGTTGGCTCCCTAGAAATAATCTCATGTCCGCCTAACTACAGTGACACCACTCTTCATCAACACATGTCAACCTATTTTCGTATGGCAACAACTATATATATAGGGATGAGGACTTCACATTATGAACACAAGAATTCGGATACGAATTACAAAGACAAGTTTCGATATCACTTAAGGAGTTCAGATAAGTAGAGTCAGTCTAATGCTATGGTAGATATACTGTAGTGATAGTATAGTGGATAAGTTTCAAATGAATTGTAGTGATGAATTTAGAAATAAGACATACCTCTTTGAAATGATGTGGATTACAATGAAGCCTTTAAGTGATATATCATAGTGAATGAATTCAGTGCTACCACAAAATGAATGATTCGGTGCTGCCACAACATGAAGAATTCGGTGCTACCACAATAAAGGTCTCAATGCTTCCAAAGTGAGAAGGTCTCAATGCTAACATAGTGGACAATGTTATCTCAATGAGTAATTTGATAAGATTGACGTGATGGATGGAGGTTGTCCTGAGTCTAGTTTGTAAGGGTTTTGGTCGTCTCATCTTTTGAATCTACTGGAGGAAGGATTTGTGACTGTGTTTTCCCCTTGAGGGGGGTTTTGCCCTGGTAGTGTGACTATATCTTGTGTTCTCTTCTTTTGTTGCTTGGCATTAATCTTGATAATAAGAAAAGATAATTAAGAGCTCTAATACTAATAATGAAAACATCACAAGCTAATTTCATAATAAGGGAGATCATTTTAATTGCCAACTCTATGGATTTTTCAACAAGTACATGTGTTACAGATTACAACATGCCAAGATGAAATGAGAAGCTTCATAGCTTCCCTATAAAGAAAATGAGAAGAAAACCCCTCCAAGTGGAAATAATGACTAGCTGGCTCGATCCTCGTCAAAATAGTCTCATCCGTCGATCTTCCTTTGAAAATCGAATTTCTCTTAAAACCCATTTTTTATTAATCCAAAAAAACATTTTGGACTAATATCCTTGAAAATTTCACTTTGACTTAACTACCAAAGTCCAAGGGGTCAAATTTTCTTAAGAAAAACCATTTGTCTTCTGGTGGAGAACCTCTAAAAATTAATTCTATTTTGACTCACAAATTTTTGATTATTTTCCACTTGGAGAGAATTTAATTTCTCTCAAATTATTTTGACTCAAAATTAATTAATTTTCTTGTTAATTATTTCTTTTCATTTTTGTCAAAAACATTAATTAAAAGACTCAAGAGGGGAATAAATATTTTTGAACCCTCCAATTGTGTCTATAATAAAATAATTTAGCCATGGTCTCTAAATACGAGTAACCATGCATTAAATTATTCCTAAACACACTTTTACATCAAACATTACATTATCAACCTTGAGAAGGGAAAACACACATTTAAACGTAGACCCTAAAGACATTACCCAATTCTGCGACACAATATGATCTAGCATGAAAAACACGTAGACCCGATAAACACTAGGACTCATGTAAGACCTTGCCAACGAATTCCACCCTAACTTTGGGGTATATCTGGGAGAAAAACTCTACCGATTATGTGTGTTTACAAACACATAATTCAGGGAGGTTAAAAAAATCCCTAGGATGAAATCCTTTGACAAAAAATCATAGGCTTACCTAGGTGTTATTACATTGCTTTATAGTCATACTAGAATCATTTACAATATAAAAGCAAAAATTGAGTTTACAATGATAAAACTGGACGTTGAAAGATGACATTGATCTTGAAAAGTTTTGTCCACTGCTTTGTACTTTGCTTCTTGCATTGTTGACGAAGTGTGGCCAACACTACCTACTACCTTGCAATTGTTTTGTATTTTCAATTTCTAATTGCTATTGGCATTGCTAGTTAGGAGTCCTTCGGACTTAGTACCTATGCAACACATTTTGATTTTGATGACTTAATGAGAAAATTGCAATTTCTTGTCTTTCTCCCATTGGATCGTTGATGAATCTGTCATGATTGTATTTGTATGCATAATGTTACAACTTACAAATTTACAATGTAGAATCTAGATCTATGTCTGAATTTGTATCATGAATGAGAATTTGTGTAATATGAAATCATTGAAATATATATATATCTATATCTATATCTATATATATATATAATATATATATATATATAATATATATAACATTGTCTTACATGTCTTGTTCTAGGGGGTCTACATGCCTCATGTTGGACACTCGAATTTGCGTGTCCCATGTCCCCATGTCAGGTGACTTATCATGTCATTTTGATCAGCAAAGGCGAGACATCTTCCAGTGCTGCTTGGGTTGACATCAATGACAACCAAAATTAACATCCCCTATTTAAGGTGAGGGAACAAAACCACGGTTAAAGCCCTTCCTTATTCTAAGTCACCTAATAATCCATGCCAAAATGTCCAAATGAAAAAAACAAGCTTCAACACCCGATTGCATAATGAATAAGGTACCTTTTGGGTCATATTGTCCACTTTCTAACATGCGCTCTTGAGAAATGGGAGAGGAAACATATGACTAATGTAGGGGACGAAGATAAAGTGACACATCACATCGGCTACAAGGTCGTTCTTAGGAGATGTTGGTTGTTGGCTGGAAGAAGATGAATAGGAGAAAAGCGCTCCTAGGGGCCCACTTTTGGTGGGTAACAATTAGCAAGTGAAAACCTAGGGTTTTACCCCTTAGTCCCTTCAAGGGTTTGATATTTCCATGATCAAAATCCCTAAACCTCCATCACCTAAGTAGATAGAAAGCATTGATATCCATCTTGGTGATCGAAACATTTAAAAATTAATCTTTTTCTCTCTTTCCTACAATTTTGGCCTTAGGGTTTGAATTTCTTGCCAAATTCATTTAGGGATTGGACAATGAGTTGATTTGAAGTCGTTTCACCTTGCTTGGTCTAGCAATTTAACCAAAAGAAGAAAATCTAAGGCTTGAATAACCCTAATTTTGCATTAAGGGTTCAACTTAAGGTCACTTGAAGGTTTTTTTTTCTGCTTGTTGATCATACCTTTCAAACCTTTTCCTTCCTCTTATATCCCGAACTATGCTAGTGTTGTGCCATATCTTGAAAACCCTAGGCTACAAGCTTTACTTTATAGGCCTCTTCATAGGTATGCTATCCCTTATCACAAAGAATTGAGCCTTGTTCCTAGTATGGGTACCATGATTAAGCTTATAAAAGTGTCACCTTGATCCTTTTGACCTATAATACCATTTAGGTGACCTATACTGGGAAGTTTCCCAAGTGGTGAAATTTCACTAAAGAGCAGGAGGTGGAGTGCTGAGGTGAGGTGATAGTGGCATCCATCTCATTGCTGTGTCTTAGTCTGACTTTTGTCTTGTGGGGCCTCTCACAAGACCTACTAGATTTTGAGGCAATAGGTAGAATAGCCAAGAGTTGGACTCGAATTGAGAAAGAATTGGGAAAAATTTGGCAATTATGAAATTATAGTACACATATTTTGACAAAATAAATATATTTTCTTAGTGATATTCATCAAACTTTCAAATCCATGCTCATACAATGCACAATATCAATGGATGTCCAAAATTTTGTGTATCAATGGGTATCTCATATATGATACAAGTCCAAAATTATAAAAAACCAGGGACTAGAAGCATCTGTTTATAACTTTATTATATGTTAATATCTATAAAGTTAACTCAATAATAAAAAAAATTAAGAAGCTTCTCCTATGCCTTGGGCTACTTGATCCACAAGGTTCTTCGAGTCTCATGGAGGAAACAAGGAGCCTTCTTTGATAAAAGTCAATCTGAGTTAGGATGTATATCGTCTAGGTAGATTGCTGCACCAACCAAACCTGTCATCATCATGAAACATTGAAATGAGAACCTAAATCAGACAAATATTTCAAATTCAAAAGCCTAGATAAACTGAGAGAAGTCTCACATTTCTCATTTTGTATTTTTTTTTTGTTCTCTTTGGTAAAATATGCTTCTTATATATACAAAGAATTTGCATCAGCAGGAAAAATGAAGGGAAAATGATAGGTTACATACAATGCACCTCATATCTTCTTCTTTGGAGCAACTAAAACAGCTAAGAAATCGGAATAAGATATCTGGTCTAACAATTTGTTCTCTTTCATGAGCAATACCCCTTTTGCCAGGAGTTGCATACATATCTTCTCTCGCCATAATTGACATAAAGCAGCCTGAGGACTGACCTCATTTTAAAAAACATATCTGCAGGTGAAGTTTCTAGAGAACACACAAAGCAGAAACTCTCAACTAAAACAGCCCACCCATGCAAATGACCTTGTAGATTCTGGTTAAATATACTTCTGAGATACAACTTACACCAGAGACCATGACTAGATATCCACTTCAAACTCCTTTTGCAGCTAGAGCTTTGTCGAACAGAAAGATATCATTTAGACCCCACCCACCTGCCTTTGTAGGCTTTGCAACAATTTTCCATTTAACTAGTGGAATAGCTCTTTTCTCTCAATGGCTTGACCACAAGAATCTGACGTTTGACTTAAGATATGACTGGCAAGCCACTGCCAAATTTTTGCCACGGAAGACAGTGTAAGTGGCAAGGGTTCTGGTCAAGTCTGAAGATGAAAAGATAGTAAAATTTAGTAAAACAAGCAATGATGAAAGCCTTCATAGGCAAACGGTTTTGATGTGCCTATGATCCCGCATTTGATAAAGGACATGGCTCTCTCTGTCTTCACTATTGTAGCGCCTTTCAATGCATGTCATAAATTCTCTACTGATCTACCCATCATCATTAAAAATAAGTTTTATCATAAAAATGTACTGGTTGAAAATGGTGCCTGGCGGGATTGCAGCAGCTTACCATAACAATTATCAATATGATCCCCAAAAGGCATATAGTTAGCCACCTCATTCCAATATCTTCTTTTCATGATCTCGTTGCCAATATTCATTGCCTCTTAGTGTAACCTATATTGGATTTGATAAGAAAAATTGATTATTATACAATGATTGCATTGCCTCGCCCAATGTTTATGGCCATGAAACAAAAGTTTGCATTTGCACTTATGGGCATTAATAGCCAGAGGTTTTGGCTTGATTAGGTCAACTTTGATCAAGCACCCCTTTTGCCGATTCCAAGCTTTTTTTTAAAATCTGTTTAGACTTTTTTATCCAAGACAGGCCTAACACTAATATTAGAAGTTAGAACACGGTGAATGCCTGTCAGGTCCAATTATTCGGGGTATGATGAATGCCTGTGGCATACATTTAATATATTTTTCCACAGCTGCTGATAAATTCTATGTTCACTATATGTTGACTGTTACAAGATATTTGAATTTGTCGGAGGTTAGCAGCATCTTTACTTCAGATGTCTTTGCTTATATCCTTCTGAAATTATGGCCGTGGAATTAACATTCTTACCTAGACAATGTTGTAGAAAAGATGAGAAAATTATCATGAGCGGTGAACTAAAATTAATTATAAAGTAAATTTTTATTTTTCCAATTAGGCTAAGCCTAGGCCGGTGCCAATCTCAATGTTTGATGGAAGAACGATCTGCCCATGTCAGCGGTGAACTAAAATAATTATATAGTAATTTTTTATTTTTTTAATTAGGCTGAGCCTAGGCTGGGGCCAATCTCAATCTAAGTTGCTGGAAACGGCTACCTCCAACCCCAAAATGGCCTTTTCCCGTTTTGGATCTGGATCCACGAGCGAAACGCCGGAAAAACGTCGGAATAACGTTTTTTTGCCATTTTTTTTCTGGAAACGGGAAGTTCTTTTTCACAGCCGTTTTTGAGGCGTTTTTGTCGAAAAAACTTGCAGTTTAAAAAAAATGAAAACGTTTTCAGGAAATTTTGAAAAGTATTTAGAAAATTTAAAAGGTTTTTTAAAAATTGGAAACATTTTTGGTGAAAAATAAGCATTTTCGGCCGAATGACTGCATCTGCCCGCCGGGAATGGTTGAATTTGTTTGTTTCAGCTTAAAACTACGCTCATTTACCCTTTACGTTAATCTAAAACTTAAAGTGGAGTGAAGCATTATCGTTTATCATTTATCATTTGCATTTGGAAGCTGCTGAGAGGAAGAGTTGCATTTGCCATTTGCCGCCGAGAGTTGCATTTTCCAGTTGAGACTTGTGGCCACGGAGAGTTGCTGCCTGTTGCTGCCATTATCATGAAGCATTATCATGGAATCCACCGAGACAGTTGATCGCCACCGTGGTTTGGGTTTGGGACTTTTAAAATTTACAGTGGTTCAACTGTTTTCATCGCCTGATGCCGAGAGGTCAATGAACTTCATTGTTTTAAGTTTACTGTTTTAAAATGTGTTAATACTAAATAGCTTTTACCTGCTTGCATTTCCATCACTAGTCATAAGGCCACCTCATCATATGGACAGTACCCATAAGAACAGTTGTATGCACTTAGGAATGCAATTAAACTATAGACAAGATCACTTAAGTCCACAAGAAGGAAAAAACATAATAAAACCATTTAGCTATCAACCTTAACAATAGATGCATTTTGACAATTCCTTTAAAAATAGATGGCTAATCATAGGATTAAATATTTTAAAATTTCAACTGTACCATAATACCATTTTGTAATGAAGAATAATATAGGCAAGAGGAACTTGAGCAATCAATTACAATAGCAGATCTGAATTGATGATAATTGATTATGTATTTTTAGTCTTTATATTTAATCTAGATTCTAAAATATGAAAGGTAATATGAAATTTTTATTTTATATATATATTATGTGCCGTTTCCTGCTGTATCGTATCCAGATTTTTTGAAAATTTGCCGTATCCGTTTCAAACCCCGTATCCGTATCCATTTCAGTGCAACTTAGATCTCAATGTCTGATGGAAGAGCAATCTGCCCATCTCAGTAACTAAAATTTATTATAGAGTAAGTTTTTATCTTTTCATTTTTTTATTTTCCCAATTAGGCTGAGCCTAGGTCGGGCCAATCTCAATGTTTGATGGAAGAACAATCTGCCCATCTGTGGGATGCTGTCATCAGGTTTGTGCGAGGCTTGGTTGAGTCTGGATGCCCTGTCTGACAGATTTTGTTCCCCACAGATGGTCTCCACCCTCAAATACTCCCATGAGATTAAATTATAAAGTAAAATTAACTAGCAGCATAGATTTAGTTTGTTTTGCTGTTTTGCAAGCACCATGAAGCATGTTAAGAATGGCATTTAGAATGCCAGTTTAAAATTCTAAGTCTAATTCTAACAGAAGTATTATGTGCAAAATTACTAATTATAACGTCAGCAAAAAATGAATTGGATTTCATTCTATGGAAAGTATTATTTGCTAAATGACAAGTTATAATCTGGACATTCATTCTTAATATTTCGTGCAGCAAAACGATCTTTTCAACGTACAGGTGAGTCAAAGTTCGAAGACGACGTAGTTGGGTTGGCAGCTATCATCTGAATATCTCACCATCACCACTCCATTATGCAGCTGGCTGAAGGTATTATGGCCATAGCACCTGTATGATGAACAATTTTGATAGTCTATTGAATTTATTATTTTTGGCTATTGGTTTTGTAACATGTTCTTATTTACGATGACAAAATTGGATCTGCCTCCAAAAGGAAAGGATGTATTGGAAGAGCTATATGGATGAATGGTTAAAACAATAAGTTTGATGTACATATGTGGCAAGACAAGTTTTGTAAATTTAATTATCATAGATCTTGATATCTATTTTTAATTCACAGAAATCCAAAGATGAACATTTGCAAATTTGCGGAAGAATATTTAACATTGGGGTTTCTGGGTTCAACGTGTTCAGCTATATGACTGAGATTCGAATACATAAGAACTTTACATAAAAAGTTCAGTGTGATACCACAGTAGCCACAGGGACTAAAACCAGAATGCACATATATAATAAATAATTAAGGTTGAGAAGGTAAAATCAAAGTAACTAGCCATAGGAACTAAAGCCAGAATGCACATATATAGTAAATAATTAAGGTTAACAATTTTGATGGTTAAAATCAAGGTAACTTGGAAGGAACTATAATTTTCTGTTTGGTGTAAGTATTGAAACTGCAATGAATCTTTATAATTTTATATTCAGTCAAATTAATTTATTTTATTAAAATGTATGTGAATATTTGTTTTCTTCTTCTTTTGAGCTGCCCTTGTTAAGATCAATTATGTGGTATTTGGCAAAATTGTAATTTTGATTGATGAAATTGTTATGTTTAATGTATAAATAGATTCACTATTTATGAATATCCCCATCACAACATAATTGTGTAATGGCATTTGTTATTTCATCAATTCAAAATAATTCTTGCTGATTTAAGGCCAAAAATATTGATTTTTCTTCTCGTTATTTTGAGTGGCTAAAAAAGCTCCAATTTATATAGGTTTTAGACTATGATCAGCCATTTTGACTAAAATTGGAAACACTATCAATTGCTTATATATGCCTATAAATTTCTTTGATTAACATTAAAAAAACTGATTTTTGGGGGTCAAAACATTTAAAAAAACGTAAAAACTATGGAAATAATCTTGCAAAAGCTAAAAAATAATTCAATTCTGGGCTTAAGATAGTGTCAAATGGCTTGTAATCTATATTCGGCTTGTAGTCTATAATCATTTGAGCTGTAATAATTTAATACAATTAGAAATTTTATTTTATCAATGTTTTAACAACCTCTGGATCAATTGGTAAGTGCTTTTGTGTAAGCGTTCATGCAGGTCTTCAGTTCGAATTTCATTGAGTCCCTTTGTGAATTGATAAAAACTCATTCGTTAACAAAACTCATTTGTTAACAAATACCCAAAACAAGACAAGGAGGATAGAAACAATAGATCAAATTCCAGAAAGGTCAAATTATAAGTAATTATTAAGATATAAATGAATGATATTGATACAATGCTATGTACCAGTGTACTTACTACATTATCGGTCATATTGGAAAATAGACATTGTCCAACACGGTACTCCATTTATTTTTATTTATTATTATTATTTGTTTTTCTTTTGATATATTATGTTGATTATATTGTCTATTCCTTTAAGATATTTTTTCCTTATTATTTTGTGGAAATGCTTGTCTCGAAGCTATGATGGTTGACAATACAAGATTATTGGGAAAGCCTGGAGCAAAATTGACTTGAATTTCTCTTCCAAATATTAAGCTGTTCATTTAACTTATATTGATTTTGTTTTGGATTATTGTGAGACCTGATATTTGGATGACAATAAGGTATCCTTCTATTTTGTGTCAAAACATTCATAAGTGTCATTCTGATTTATACTATTGATTGGATCTATATTGATACTTTTTTGGCTAATTATTCTTTGTTTGAAAGTTGCTTTAGCTTTCCTTGTAGCAACTTTTTATCATTGTTTGATTTCTTGATTTGCATAAGCTTTGATTATGATCCCTTGGGCATTGAAAGTTCATTACTTTTTCATTTGTTGATTTTTTAAAACACTTTGATTCTTTGCTTTTTATTTTTTAACTTTTTAATTTGTTTAGGCAACCTTTGATTAAGGTTCTTTAGGTGGAAACTTTTTTCATCATTTTCTGATTTATATATTTTTTGGAATCTTGATTTTGATGTTCAAACATAACATCACACTATTTCATATCTTTTGACTTATTGATTTGTGCAAGTAATTTTTTGATTGTGACATTTCATGCGGGAAATTTCTTTATCTTTAAAAAGGGTGCTACTGAGCATGACTTCCTTGTAACATTCTGCAATGCTATCTTTTTCTTCTTACATAAGGATGACAAATGATTTTTTTGTCATATTTAACATTAAAGTTTCCAATGTTTCTATCTAGAGTGTGTTGAGAAACCACAAAGCAAGTAGATAATGATGATTTCTCCTAACTCGATAATTACTTGTGAAGATTTATTGGCTTTCTTATTAATATTATGTTCTCTTCATGAAGCAATTACCAAAAGCACAAAGATCACAAAGAGACGGAACACTAGGAATTAAGTTCAAAGCCAGGGCAAAACCTCACAAGGGGGAAACCCAAAAATCCTCTTCTTATGGAATTAGATCAAGTGAGATATTAAGACTCAAGACCACAAAGACCCAAGTCAACCCTCCTTCAAATCTCCTCCAACCAAGTCAAAGTCAATGCAAGTAAACACTGGTCAAAACATAGAAAGTTGGACTTGCAATTCAGACATGCAATTTGGACCTATAATTTTGCGGAGATGACCTAGTTCCCTCGCACTTGTGAACAAAATCAAGCCAAAAACCATTGAATTCTCTCTCCTTTGACTTCACTATTGTTCTTCATGTACTTGGCACAAAAATGAATGTGTGGGATGAGAGGATGAATGAGGTCGAAGTGTCTTCTATTTATAGTTGTCTAGGAGGTTGAAGATGCGTCCTCTAGGGCAGCTTGGCTAGGCAGAGACCGCTTGGTCTTGTGGATGACAAATTGACTTTTGACTTAAATAAAATATTTTTACTTTTTCTTACAAAAAGTCCAAATGGGACTTTGACTTAAATACATTTCTTTGAGTCATAATAATTTTTCTTTCGCCTCAATAAACTATATAAGCATGAAGAATAGACTTTCACTAGCATAAAAGAAATAATAATGAATATAAAAATGAATATATATTTGCATTACGTTATGAATACAAATACTGGCACTATTTACATTTTCAACAGTCCCTCTTAACTAGGGAGGTATTCATAATGACACAACAAGACACTATCAAATTGGAATATTCTCATAAGAGAGGATTTAGATTGATAAGCATCATCATAACCAACATTGTCAAACATAATAATGCCTTGACTAACAAGCTCTATCTCTCTGCTAGATAAGAGCACAATGTTGGGAGGCACAAATTTGGATACCACCTGTTGTCATTTCAAATCTTACCAGCAGCACAAGTGCTACAAGGGAGATAGAAAACCTCCTAGAGACAGTCTCTGGGTTGATTGTAGACTAGTGCCTAAGACATCTTAAATAGATGAGTACTTGTAAGGTTATATGTGAGGGGTTATTAGCACTCCAATTGTCACGTAAAAAGGTAATAGGAGGGGCTTGGTTCAATAAGCTTTCATTAAGGTAGATTCAAGCCAACTCGTGGATCCAAATGCTGGGGGTATATTGGGGTGATCTCTAAGAGAAATGGCCTCTTCCTCTAGTGTTTGACACATGGAAATGAGACAACTTAAAACTAAAGTTGTAGTAATGGTGGAGAGAAGCAGAGGAAGGAGGGAAATAGATGTATAGGGCTGTAACAAACAGAATCCTAGGCAACAATGTTCCAGTAAAAGTGGAATTCGATGAATAACGCTGTAAACAACACATAATCCTAAAACATGGTTTTATGATGAAATGATAGAAATAAAGGAGTGCAAAATAAGGTTTCAGATCAAACATAACATGGGTATCATTCTTTGCCAAAAGTTAATGTAGATTTGGACTAATACAGGTCCTACAAGTTAATCAAATGCACAAGTAAATCTGTAATTTTACAGGTACTGCAATGCTAGTGAATAACATATATAGGTCTGTGATAAGCATAGGTTCTGTCTTCTATGAGTAGCTAAGATAAATCCATAGATTGAAGAGGAACCAATTGCATTCATTATACTATTTCAAAGTAAGAAAAACACAAATGAAATGAGATTACTGAGAGGAATCTGCTGCACATTAATCCTGCTTGGAATCAATAGGGAAACAACATTTATCTCAAAGGGGCCAAATAACCAGTCCATACATTCAACACGATATCAGTGAAGCCCTCATGAATAAACATATTAGAACCAAATGGCATCACATAACTCAGACCCTGTGGGTGAGAAATTTCAGAATCCCTGTATAATGTGGCTTCCCGCTATTTATAAGAAGATGGGGAGCTGGAATTACTATTACAAAATATCTCAGCGAAAGGCCAGCGGTTTGATGTACTAGCTGCCTCAGCTTGTGATAGCTCCTACTGCCTAAAAAGATTACAATGGGGATTTGCTCCCTTTCTTAGAAATAAATGCTAACTACAGAACTAATGGAAGGAGAAAAAAGGAAAGATGAAGGAGCAGGTGTCCCCTTATTGTTCTAGTGGAGGCACCTAATCAAGCCACGTCCTTGTTGTGATGTGTTCCTTTGCTGTGGGGCCATTTTCTGTCATTTCTACCTTTACTGTGTGAACAACCAATTTTGTGAAATAGGGAGTGGGTAGTTGCAAGTGCCTGTCTTGGTGGTCCTTTGCTACATAGAGGAGTGAGGCTCCATGTCGAGCCATTAAGTCTTACTGAACCTCGCCATACGGGTTTAATGCTGCCCCATATTTGATTTAATATCACAACTTCTGACCCATCCGTCTCAAGAGCTCTACAAAACTCCTTCGACACTCTAATATGCTTGGTGTTGTGCTTATGGTCTAATATGGAATACTTGCGGGTGCGAGCCTTTAATACCGAGATAACGTAAAATAGGTGAGTTCCCACCCCCCTTCAGGCCTCTTTTGGTATAGCCCCCCTTCACTTTGCTTTCTTCATATAATCAAGGGTTGAGCTGAGGGGCTTAGCCTTAAGGCGTTAGAGACTTTGAAAGCCTTTGCGGGAGCCTTTTTCCTTTGTTGTGTGAAATCTTGCATATTGACGCTTTACAGTGCTTTACCTTTAGCTTTTCCCCAAGACACTTGCGATCGCTGATCTGCAGGATCAGACCCACTAGGACATCACAATCGTAATTGTGGGAAACGAAAGGCCATTTACCTTTATCCATAGCGCAGGCTGACTTGTATGGACGCGAAATCCTCCTAAGATAGAACCAATAAAACATATCGCATCTAAGAGGATCCCCCACATGTTGCAATTGTAGGCTGGGGAGGGTCATCAACAAGGGAATGAACTTTACTTTGCGCAACCGCTGATCGCCGATCTGTGGGGTGACGTCATCATTGCCATGTGTCACCTGGAAATGCTCCCATTTGACATCAAAAATTCTGAATCAAATTGACATGTGTCCTCCATATTGCCATGTTATTGGTTACGTCAGATGTTATGTTAGCTATAATGGCCAATCATATTTCGCAACGTGGCCCCCCAGAGGAGAGAGAAAATGGCATGCCTGACCCTGTTTTTGCATGGTTTCCTTTATAAAATGATTTCGACCTCCCCGATGATTTTATACTATATCATAGAATCGCAACCTCGCAAGGCTTTGGGAGAGAGAGCACCACCGATCACCGATATGCCGTTCATGCGGGATTGTGGGATGTGAGATTTTCCATCGCCAATATGCCGACGTGCTAATGCCACATGGAGGAGAGAGAAGGGGGTGGTCCGACCTTGGTTTTTTCATTATTTTCCTTTGTATTTGGTTTTCGGACATCCCTGAAACTTTTACATTGTATCAATGATTCCCCCCCGCAATTTCTTAAGGATGGCCCATCAGGTATTACGGGGGCGATGCGGGATCGCAGGATGGAGGGATCGCGGGACTGCGGGTTGGGATCTCGACGTTTGACACTGTGAGCCACCAATAACCCTAAGTGTATGCCTTGGGACCTACGAGATGTAGGACTGCAGGATCACATGACTACAAGATCACGGGACTGTGGGACTATAGGACTGCGGGACCACAGGTTGCGATATTGGCATTCGACACTACGAACCACCGATAATGTTAAGTGTATGCCCGGGGACTTACGGGATGCGGGACTCAAGTTTTCCTTGCTCTTTTGGTGTTTTTTCCTTTGCTTGTTGGGCTTTCCAAGGGTAATCTTCCAATTGCATTAACTTCTACTCTAGGAGTCCATTTTTTGGACTTCCATATACTGTTGGAAATCTCTTTCCGAGCAGTAAGCAATGGAGAGGGTCTGATTAAGCTTTGATAGCTTCTGTGGCTAAAAAATTAACATCGAACTTCACTGCTATTTGACATTTGAAGCAACTTATGACTGATAAAGTAGTGAGTGACAACATTGGCTCCTACTTGGGACAGTGCCTTGTTGGCAAGGTGCTGAGAAGTTGTAGACTAGTATCCTTCACCATTGGGCATGGAGTCAGTGATAAATGAATCTTTATAATAAAAAAAATCTCCATGGGACTTTCCTCCCCAATCTAAAGTGCAAAAATAAAAATTCTAACAACTGAAAAGTAAATGCTTAGTTGGTGAGCTTATTTATGTACATTCCTACTTATGCACAGGGTTCAATTTACCTAAGTGAGTTCAACCCTCCAATGGAGCCAGGCCAACATTTGAGCACTGGGACTTATGCCTTTATGCTGCTGAGATTTAAAAATTAAAGCAAGCATGCACCATGATAAGTGTTCAAATAAAGAACCTAATACATGTTGCTGATACAACCTTTGTGGTTGGCTTAACAATAGGCTCATGTACTCAGCGATAGGGTCATGGAATGGACAAGCAAATTTTGCGGCTACCTCTTTTTCATAAGCATTCTGCTGACAAATATCCCCTTGGTCAAGGAAACCACAAATATCTTTCAATCCCCAACTTCAACGTTTTCAAGGAAAACTTCTTGTTGATCTTTCACTATCCATTTTTTAATGGGCCAACCCTCTTGGAAATATACAACAAACTCTTTAATGTTTGAACTGTAAGAATCATAGATTGGAGGGTTTGTCGAGAATTCTTGGCAGGCATCTTGCTACATACAATAGGCAACAACAGACTTTCTGTGGTCTTTCAACTTTGTGTTCTTCTTGAAAAACTACTTGTTGGGAAATTTTCCCCACTTGTTGGTAAACAAATCCTTCTGGACCTCTGCGACCATCTCATCCTCTGAATAATATGAATCATAGATTGGAGGAGGGTCTTGATCTTGTTCTCTAGGCGAAACATGGTCATTGGCCTCTTTGCTGACCTCCTCGTGGGCCTCATCTTGCGCAACTTCCCATAACTGGAAGCATTGTGGTTCTGCATCACTTGACTCTCCAACATAGTCGTATTCATTATAGGAAGGAGAAACATCCAGTTCGTCCGAAACAGACCCCTGAGGGTTTGTTGGTAGGTCAATGGTGTTTCCTTCTTCTCTTTCTTGCTCATGGGGAGATGCTTCTTGATCCAGATAAATGTTTTCTTGGAGCAAAGTTCCACAAACATCTTCAGTAGGGTGTTCGACCGCGGGAATGCCTTCATCATTAAACTGCGTGCAACAATTTTCAAATAGAGCATTCGATGAATATAGTCCTTTACAATAATGATTGAATGCCAGATGAACACTTCTTAGGGAAGATATGTTGCCACGAGGTATTGTTCTGTACCAGACTCTAGCTCTCCCCTCTAAGGAATACATGAACAATTGCATTTGTACATCTTCAAGGAAAATTCGATGTTGTTCCAGGCATTCATGAAATTCTTTGAGGTGCTGGTCAAGCCTTTTAGCTGTGCTTCCACCAAATATAGGCAAATAGGTATTCCATTCATGAAATGCATGGACATGATTTGGATAACTAGTGATAGAAGAAAAATCGAGTGGGGCAACTTTGTTGACCAGAAATGCAGGAAGGGCCATCTCGAAAGCCTCCCTATATGAGTCATTTAAGTAAAAGTAGGGAAAGATTTCGACTACTGTAGCATCATAGTGAGTATGGAGTTGCTTGAAATCCAAGATGATTAACTAGAGAAATGGACAGTGGAGTCGCCAAGGGGATAGATCTTCAACCCACACTTCCCTTTCTCACCTAACAGAGGAAATGTAAAATTTTGTCGTACCCAGGGAAAAATATTTTAATCTGTTCCCCAACAACGACGCCAGAAAGATGTTGTCGCTTCAAATTGCACCATCATCACAAGTTCTGCAAGGGAGATAGAAAGTCTCTAAGAGACAACCTCTAGGTTGATTGTAGATCAGTGCCTAGGACATCTTAAATAAATGAATGCTTGTAAGGTTATATGTGAGGGGTTATCAACATTCCAATTGTCATGTAAAAATGTAAATTCAAGCCAACTCATGGATCCAAATGCTGGGGGTATATTCAATAAGCCTTCATTAAGCTAGATTCAAGCCAACTCATGGATCCAAATGCTAGGGGCATATTGGGGTGATCTCTAAGAGAATGGCCTCTTCCTCTGGTGGCCGACACACGGAAATGAGACAACTTAAAACTGAAGTTGTAGTAATGGTGGAGAGAAGGAGAGGAAGGAGGGAAATAGATGCATAGGGATGTAACAAACAAAATTCTAGGAAACAATGTTCCAACAGAAAATGGAATTCGATGGATAGGGCTGTAAATAACACAGAATCCTAAACCATGGTTTTCTCGTGAAATGATAGAAATAGAGGAGTGCAAAAGAAGGTTTCAGATCAAACATGACATGGGTATCATTCTTTGCCAAAAGCTAACGTAGATCTGCACTAATACAGGTCCTATATGTTAATCAAATGCACAAGTAAATCTATAATTTTACAGGCACTGCAATGCCAGTACACATATAGGTATGTGATAAGCACATGTACTGTCTTCTATGAGAAAAGATAAATCCGTAGATTGAAGAGGAACCAATTGCATTCATTATATTATTTCAACGAAAGAAAAACACAGATGAAATGAGATTACCGAGAGGAACCTGCTGCACATTAATCCTGCTTAAAATCAACAGGTAAACACCATTTATCTCAAAGGGTCCAAATAACTAGTCCATACATTCAACACAATATCAGTGAAGCCCCCATGAATAAACATATCAGAACCAAATGGGATCACATAACTCAGACCCTTCGGGTGATAAATTTTGTTGGACACCTAATCCTCGAAGGGTTAGTGTGGAAGCTGAATAGTCTAAGGAAGTCCAAGAGACCTTGGAATACGAAACCAAAGATCATATGAATGTGCTCTAAATGTATATCATTTGTTAATAATAGATATACTCTCATGCTTATCATTCATCTGCGGTTTCTTCCATGTATGTGTTTAACATGGTATCAGAGCGAGCGTACTCCTGCCCTACTCCATTTTGAGCCACTTGTGTTGTGGCCTCTCTGGGCACGTCAGTTATGCATTCTTGCGGATAGAATTGCTATTATTGTGTGCATGCCTATTTCATGCTTTACACTGTCCAATTGTGTTATGAAACCAGCGATCAACACTATTACCTTTTTCTTCTTGATTTGTCCTTCTATCTTGATGGTTTGAGGAGTGGTAATTCCTGCCAATGCATTACAAGATATGGTCGGATTCATTTCTTCTTTATCTAGGCTTTGTTCTTGGAGTATATCCTCTTCTTTTGACCTTTCTTGCTCCTTTTCTTCTTCCTCTTCACAATCTATGTAGAATAATTTCTTCTCAGCACACTTATGACCTTTAGTGTATTTGCTATCACAACTGTAACAAAGCCCTTTTGCTCTTTTTTCTTCCAATTGTTGTGGTGTCAACCTTATAGGTTGTGGAAGACTAGGGGCAACAACACTTCCGTCTTTATAGTTGTGAGTGGTATGCTTCCTGGTTGCCATAATTTTGCTTTCCATTTTTCTTGCTAACCTGAATGCCTTCTCTAATGAATCAGGTTCCCAAAGGCAAACATCATGTTGATATTATCCTTTAAATTCCATATGAACACATCAATCCTATGCTCCTCTGGA